>OZ014489.1:0-238655 GCA_963965965.1 Trididemnum nubilum | reverse complement strand
AAAGTAGATGGAATATATGTCGATGGGAAAAAAGATGCTACATCAGTGTTGAAAGAAGTGGATGGAAAATACTCAAGAAAGGTCGAAATTGAAAAACACTGACTTGGCCGATTAGCTCAATGTTATTGGAAGTGATGGAACAGCTGCTATGACAGGAGCTCATAATGGAACTATTAGAAACCTCGAAGAATTGTTGCACAAACAGCAGTTCCATCACTTCCAATAACATTGAGCTAATCGGCCAAGTCCGTGTCTTTGATTTCATTATAAATGCTTGTTGCAATGCTTAAACCAGTTCCAGAATCAGGGGAAGTATGTATTAGATAAAATTCTCCTGGTTGCCCACCATGATAATGTGTTTTTCAATTTCGACCTTTCTTGAGTATTTTCCATCCACTTCTTTCAACACTGATGTAGCATCTTTTTTTCCCATCGACATATATTCCATCTACTTTACCAAACAGTTCTTTTTCTTCTTTTCTCATCTCTTCTCTGTGACGCATTCGCTCTCTTCCTAATTTACTTCTATCAATCACAACTTTTGTATCATTTGGTTCAATTATGCCATGGTTTATTAACACACTAGTTGCAAGGGCAGCTCTATCAGATATGTTGTATCTGTCACAACACTGAGCCAAATGAAAATACAGCTCACGATTTTGAGTTGTATTCGATTTTTGTTTCTTCTTGGATGTTTCATAGAATTCGCAGGATGACTCACTCACTGGAAGTTCAGAATCACTGCCACCAGATAGTGAAATATTTTCGGAAATGTTGAGGTTGATGGCTGATCTAATAGAGCTTCACTACATCATCTCCGTTGAAATCTTAGGTACTTTCTCACATTTGGCTTGTCTAAGACTTTCTTGACCTTGAAAAAATTTATATTCTGATTTGTTCATTTTCAATTGAAAGGATTTCTCAATTTTACTTCGTTTTTTCTCATCATAACAAAATACGTCAATAAGTGTTTCAGAATTCCTTGGGAAATCTTTTACTTTTTTTTCGTATGATGGACCTCGCTTAACTTTAGGGTATTTATCCAACTTGTTAAAATTATCAATTCCAACACTTTCTTATGAACAGATGGTTTTGATGTTGGATATACAGTACAGAACAGCCAAATATCGATAATTTCTTGTGAAATTGTCATTGTCACTTTCTTTGTATGCCAATTGTTTTCCATCTTTTTTGGTAGGAAGTTGACCACTAGGAAATTCCTTTTTGCCAATATATTTGATGTCTTCATCTCCAACTTTAAAAGATTATATGTTTATATCTGCAGCCAAACATTTTCTTCTAATCATCATAACAGAGCTCTTAAACACAAACTTTTGAAAAAATTCCCAGTTTTTACCTGTTAAATATGTAAAAATTTAGTTTTTTTCAAATTACTCCAAAATGAGAGAGTTTACACAAAAAAGTTCTTTTGGACCAGATATAAACATGATGATTCTGCAAATTTTAAGTTATATATCAACTCTCTACCATGCTTAGTTTTGCAGATATGCCAATTTTTAATAATTTGACTTTTTGTGACCTTTGACCTCTGGTAGGTGGCTGGGTTCAAGTGCCAACTCCACCAAACTTGCCAAAAGTTAGTTTTGGGTAAGTTTCCAGATGTCTAGATGGGTGATGTGGTGCTATTTGAAAAAAAAGTTTTTTCACTCCACCCTACCTTATTCGTCCTTATGGAATCTAGTGGGTCCTTACGGGTCCTTGTAAGTTCTTATTCGTCTTTATGGATTCTAATAGATCCTCATGGGTACTTATATGTTTTTATGTCTCTTTATGGATTGTAATGGGACCTTTTGTGTTCTAATGACTCATTATGCGTTCTTATCGGTCTTTATGGATCTTTATAGGTTTTAACACGTCGTTATTGGTCTTTTTCGGTACTTATAGGTTTTTATGCGTCCTTATGCGTCCTTATGTGTCCTTATGGTTCCTTATAAGTCCTTATGCATCCTTTGAAATTTTATTGGATTTTTAAAAGTACTTAGGTCCTTATGAGTCCCTATGGATTGTTATGGATCTTTATAGGTCCTTATGCGTCCTTATGGGTCCTTATGAGTCCTTATTGGTCCTTATGCTTCCTTATGTGTCCTTATGCGTCTTTATAGGTCCGTATGCGTCCTTATTGGTCCTTGTGGGTCCTAATTGGTCTTTATGCGTTCTTATAGGTCCTTATAGCTCTTTATCCGTGCTTATGCGTGCTTATGCGTCCTTATGAGTCCTAATGGGTCTTTTCATGTCTTTATGCTTCCTTATGGATTCTAATGGGTCCCTATGTGTCCTTATTGGTCCTTATGCGTCCTGATGGGTCCTCATGTGTCCTTTTAAGTGCTTATGGATTTTAATGAGTCCTTATGCGTCCTTATGGGTCCGTATGGGTTAGTATAGGTTCTTATGCTTCCTTATGAAATCTAATGAATGCTTATGGGTCCTTACTGTTTTTCATGCGTCCTTATCGGTTTTTATGGGACCTTATAGGTCTTTACGCGTCCTTATGTGTCCTTATCTGTCTTTATATGTCATTTTGCGCCCGGATGAGTCTTTTTGAGTCCTTAAAAGTCCTTATGCGTCCTTATGGATTCTAATGGGTCGTTATGGGTACTTATAGTTCCTTATGCGTCTTTATTGGTGCTTATGAGTCCCTATAAGGCTTTAAGTGTATTTATGGATTTTAATGGGTCCTTATGGGTTCTTTTAGGTTCTTGTTTGTCCCAATGGTTTCTAGTGGGTCCTCATGGGTTTTTATAGGTCCTTATGCGTCCTTATTTATTCTAATGAGTCCTTATGAGTTCTTATGGGTTCTTATTCGTCCTTACGGATTCTAGTTTTCCTTTAAAGTCCTTTTGCGTCTATTTGTGTCCTTATAGGTCTTTTTGCGTCCTTGTGTGTCCTTATGGGACCTTATGCGTTATGATGGATCCTTATGGGTCCGTATTGGTATTTATGCACCCTTATGTGTTTTTATGAGTCCTTAGGCGTTTTTATGGGTCCTAATGGGTCCTTGTAGGTTTTTAAACGTTGTTATGGATTTTAATGGGCCTGTATGGGTCCTTATACGTTCTTGTGCGTTTTTACTGGTTTTTATTGGCCCTTGTAGTTCTGGTTGCGTCCTTATGGATTTTAATGGATGCTTATGTGATCTTATAGGTCCTTATTCGTCTTTATGGATTGTAATGGGTCCTATTTGGTCCTTATCGGTCGTTTTGCGTCGTTATGGGTCCTAATGTGTACTTATGGATCCTTACGGGTCTATGTGGATTCTAATGGGTCCCCATAAAGACGCATAGGGACCTATAAGAACCCATAAGAATACATAAGGATGCTTGAAGACCATTCAGGACCAATAGTAACCTACAAAAACACATACGATGCGACGAGACTTATAAAGACCAAAAAGGACCGATAAGGACGCATAATGACTTATAAAGAGATATAATGTCCCATTAGAATCCATAAACACGTGTAAGGACCTACAGGGACCCATAAGGAACTATTACAATCCATCAGGACGAATAAGGACCTGTAAGGACACATAAGCACCCATTAGATCCCATTAGGACACATAAGGATCAAAAATGACCCATAAAGACGCATCATGACCTATAAGTACCCATAAGGAACCACTAGAGTCCATAAGGCCATATAAGGACCTGTAAGGACCATAACGACCCATTAAAATCCGTAAGGACGAATAAGGAACTATAAGAACCCATAAGGACTTATTAGAATCCATAAGGACGCATAAGGACTTTTAAGAACCCATAAGGATTCAAAAGGAATTATAAGGACCCATTAGAACCCATTAGAATTCATTAGGCTGCATAAAGACTTAAAATACCCATAAAAACCTTTTAGGACCCGGAAACACCTACAAGGACCTATAAGAACCCATTACAATCCATAAAGACGAATCAAGACCTAGAAAAACCCATTAGGACCCATAAGGACGCATAAAAATGCATAAAGACCCATGAAAACTCAAAAGGACGGATAAGGACCAATAAGGACCCATAACGACCCATTAGAATTTTTCGAACGCGTAAAGACTTTTAAGGATTCATTAGGACCCGAAAGGACGCATAAGGAAACATAAGGACCAATAAGAACACATAAAGACCCATAAGGACGAATGAAGATTTATAAAGAACCATAGGGACCCAAAGGGACTCATAAAGACCCGTGAAGACTCATTAGGACCCATAGGAATCTATAAAGACGCATAAGATCCTTTAAGAACATATAAGGACCGATTAGAATCCATAAGGACGAAAAAGGACTTATAAGGACCCATATGGAGACATTAAGTATCATACAAACGTAAAAGAAACTATAAAGACCAATAAGGACACATAAGAACACATAAGGACCTATAGTGTCCCATAAAGACCAATCAGATACCATTAGGACGCATAAGGACCTATAAGGACGGATAAAAAGCAGAAGGATTTATATAAGGACACATTAGGACCCATTGGAATCAATAAAAACGCAAAAGGAACTATAGGAAACCCACAAGAACGCATAAAGGCTTATACGGACCCATAAGCACCCTTAAAGACGCATCAGGACTTGTAAGGACTCATAGGTACCCATAGAGTCGCAAAAGAACTTATAAGGACCTTAATAGACCCATTACTATCGATAGAGACGCATAAGGACCTGTAAGGACCCACAAGGACAAATAAGGACCAATAAGAACCCATATTGACCCATAAGAACGCATTAGGATCTACAAGGACCCATAAAGACCCACAGTGACGCATAGGGTCCTATAAGGACCCATAAGGATCCACAAGGATCCATTAAAAACCATAAAGATGCATAAAGACCTATAAGGACCCATGAGGACCTATTAAAATCCATTGGGACAAAAATAAACCTATAAGGATCCATGAGGACCTGATAAAATCCATTGGGACGAAAATAAACCTATAAGGACCCATTAGATTTATGAGAACGCATAACATCCTGTAAGGATCTAGAAGCACAATTAAGGGCGCATAAGGACTTATAAGGACACATAACGACCCATTAGAATCCATAAGCACGCCAAAGGACCTATAAGGACCCGTAAGGAACCATTAGAATTCTCAAGGACGCATAAGGACATATAATAGCGCTAAAGAACTCATAAGGACACATTAGAATCTATGAGGATGCATAAGGACTTTTAAGTACGCATTAGGACCCATTAACACCTATAAGCATCCATAAGGAACGATTAAAACACATAAGGACCTATAAAGATCCATAAAAACCCAAAAGGACGCATAGAGACACATCAGAAGCCATAAGAATCTTTAGAATCTATAAGGACACACATGGAACTATAAGAACACAAACGGACACATTAGAAACTATAGGGACGCGTAAAGACGCATAAAAACCCATAAGGATCCATTAGGATGTCTAAGGACGCATAACGACCCATAAAAACGAATAAAGACCTATAAAGACCAATAAAAAACCATAAAGACGAATAAGGACCTAGAAGGAACCACAAGGACTCATAAAAACGCATGACTTATAAGGAAACATGAACACCCAATAGAATCCATAGAGACACATTAGGACCAATAAGGACACATTACGAACCATAAGGAAGCATAAGGACAAAAAAGGACCCATATGGACCTATTACAATCCATAAAGACGCATAAAAACCTATAAGGACCCATTAGGACCCATTAAAATCAATAAGTAAAAAAAAAAAAACTTAATAAGACCCATAAGGACCCATTAGAATTCATAAGGACGCATAAGGACTTATAAGGACTCAGAGGGATTTTTAAGGACGCACATTAAGGATATATAAAGACTCACAACGACCCATAAAGACACATTAAAATCTGTAAGGACGCATAGCGACCTATAAAGACTCACAAAGGACACTTAATATCCCATTACGATCCATAAGGACGCATAAAAACTCCAAACAAGTCATAAGTACCCATTAGAATCGATAAAGACGCATGAAGACCTATAACGAAGCATAAGTACTTATAAAAACGCATAAAGACCGATAGACCTTTATGCATCCTTATTGCTCGTTATGGGTCCTTATTTGTCCTTATGCGTTTTTATGTGTCCTTATTTGTCCTTATAGGTCCTTATGCGTCCTTAAGGGTCCTTATGTGTTGTTATTGGTTGTCAAGCGTCCTTATTGGTCCTTATAAGTCCTCATGCGTCCTTAAGCATCGTTATGGGTCCTAATGGGTCCTTACAGGTCTTTATGCGTCTTTATGGATTCTAAAAAGTCTTTATTTGGTCCTTATTTGTTTTTATAGGTTCTTATTCGTCCTTATGGTTCCTTATGGGGCCTTGTGCGTACTTATCATTTTTATGGGTGCTAATCGGTCTTTATAGGTCCTTATGCATGCTTATGGGTCCTTATGGCTCCTTATTGGTCCTTATCCTTCCTTATGAGTCCTTGTGTGTCTTTATGTGTCCCTATGCTTCTTTATGCGTGTAATGGGTCCTTATAGGTCTTTGTTCGTTCTTATAGATTCTAAGGGTGCTTGTGTGTCCTTATAGGTCCTTATGCGTCCTTATGGGTCCTTATAGTTTCTTTTGCGTCCTTATGGATTTTAATGGGTCCTTATGCGTCCTTATAAATCCTTGTTCGTTCTTATGGATTTTAATGGGTTCTTATGGGTCCTTATGCGTCCTTATAGACTCAAATGGGTCTTTATGGGTTCTGAAAGTTCCTTTGTGTCCTAATGGATTTTAATGGGTCCCTATGGGTCCTTATAAGTCCTTATTCGTCCTTATGGTTTAATGGGTCTTTTTGTGTTCTTTTAGCTTTTCATTCGTCCTTATGGTTTCTAGTGGGTCCTTTTTTGTCTTTATATGTTTTTGTGGATTCTAATGGGACCTTGTGACACATTATAGGTCTTTGATCGTCCTTATTGATTTTAATGGGTCATTAAAGGTTCTTAACCGCCCCGATGAAACTGCATGGGTCCTTATAGATCCTCATGCGTTCATATGGGTCCTTATGGGTTTTTATAGGTCCTTATGTGTCCTTGTGTGTCCTCACAAATCCCTATTCGTTCTTATAGATTCTAATGAGTCCTTGTGGGTCTTTATAGTTCCATTTGCGTCCTTATCAATTATAATGGGTCCTTATGTGTCCTTATAGGTACTTATTTATCCTTACGGATTTCAATGGGTCCTTATGGGTTTTTATAGGTTCTTATTTGTCCTTATAGACTCTAATGGGTCTTTATGGGTCTTTTCAAATCCTCATGTGTCTTTGTGAGTCCTTATAGGTCCTTACAGTCCTTTTTGCGTCCATATGGAATTTAATGGGTCTTTATGGGTCCTTATAAGTGTTTGTTCTTCCTTATTGATTCTAATGGGTCCTTTTATTATTATGGGTCCTTATTCGTTTTTGCGGTATCTAATGGGTTCTTATAGGTCTTTGTGCCTCCTTATGGGTCATTATGTGTCTTTATTGGTCTGTATGTTTCGTTATGTGTCCTTATAAGTCTTTATGCATCCTGATGCGTCCTTATGAGTCCTTGTTGGTCGTTATGCGTCCTTATGGATCCTTTTGCGTCCTTATGGTTCTTTATGCGTCTTTATGGGTTCTAATTGGTCATTATAGGTCTTTATGCGTCCTTATGGGTCCTTATGGGTTTTTATCAGTCCTTATGCGTTTTAATGTGTCTTTATAGGTCTCTATGCGTCCTTATGTGTCCTTATAAATCTTTATGGGTTTTTATAAGTCCATATGCGTCCTTTTGGATTTTAATAAGTTTGTATGGGTCTTCATAGGTCCTTATGCATCGTTATTGGTTTTTATTGGTCCTTTTGGGTCCCCATATGTCCTGATGCATCCTTATGGATTCTAAGGGGTCCTATTGTGTCTTTATCGGTCCTTATGCGTCCTTATGGGTCCTAATGCGTCCTTATGGATCCTTGTGTCTCAAAATGGACTTTAATGGGTACTTATGTGTCCTTATCGGTCCTTAATCGTCCTTATGGATTCTAAACGGACGTTATAGTTTTTTATGCGTTCTTTTGGATTCTAATAATTTTTTATAAGTTTCTATTGGTCTTTATGAGTCCCTATAAGTCGTTATGCGTCCTTACGGGTTTTATGCGTCCTCATTGGTTTTTATGGGTTCTTAATGGTCTTTATGCGTCGTTATGTGTCCTTATGCTTCCTTATAGGTCCTTATCCGTTTTTATGGGTTTTTAAGTGTTGTTTTTGGTCCTTAAGCGTCTTTATGGATCCTTATTGGTCCTCAAGCGTCCTTATGCGTCCTTATGGGTCTTAATGGTACCTATAGTCGCTTATGCGTCCTTATATGTTGTTATGGGTCCCTATAGGTTTTTGGGTTTCCTGATGGATTCTAATGGGTCCTTTTGTGTCTTTGTAGGTGCTTGTTCGTTGTGATGGAAATTTAATGGGTCCTTATGGGTTCTTATATGTCCCTATGCGTCCTTATGGTTCTTTATGGGGCCTTATGCACACTTATCATCCTTGTGGGTCCTAATTAGTCTTTACAGGTCTTTATTCATTTCTATGTGTCCTTATGGGTCCTTATTGGTCCTTATCCTTCCTTATGAGTCCTTGTGGGTCTTTATGTGTCCTTATGCTTTTTTATGAATGTAATGGGTCTTTACAGGTCTTTGTTCGTTCTTATGGTTTCTAATGGGTCCCTGTGCGTCCCTATAGGTTCTTATGCGTTCTTATGTGTCTTTAATGGTCCTTATGTGTGCTTATGCGTCTTTATACATTCTCATGGGTCCTAGTAGGTACTTATAGGTCCTTATGCGTCCTTATGTGTCCTTATGGGTCCTTATTGTTCTTTTTGCATCCTTATGGACTCTAATGGGTTCTTATGGGTTGTTATTGGGCCTTATTCGTCCTGATGGATTTTAATGGGTCTTCATGGGTTTTTATACGTTTTTATGAGTCTTTAAGAGTCTTAACGGGTCCTTATATAATGTTATGCGTCTGTATGGTTTCTAATGCGTCCTTTTGTGTCCTTATGGGTCCTTATAGGTTTTTATGCGTCCTTATAAGTCCCAATGTATCCTTATCGGTTTTTAAAAGTTTTTTATCATCTTTGTGGTTTTTAATGGGACCTTATGAGTACTTGTAAAGCTTTATGCGTCTTTATCGATCCTTTAGGGTTATTTTAAGTCCTTATGCGTCTTTGTGTGTCCTTATTGGTCCTTATGGATCCTTATGGGTCCTTTAGGGTCCTTACATGTCTTTATGTGTCCTAATGGATTCTAATGAGTCCCTATGGGTATTTATAGTTCTTTATGCGTTTTTATTGGTCTTCATGGGTCTCTATAGGTCCTTATGTGTCTTTATGGATTGCAATAAGTCCTAATTGTTTCTTAGAGGTCTTTATTCGTCCTGATGGGTTCTAATGGGTCCTTGAGGGTCTTCAAAGGTCCTTACGCATCCTTATGCATTCTAATGGGTCCTTTTGGGGGCTTATATGTCCTTATTCGTCCTTACGAATTCAAATGGCTTTGTATAGGTCTTTATGCGTCCTAATCTGTTGCTATGGGTCCGTATGCGTTTTAATGGGTTCTAATGCGTCCTTATCGATTCTAAACGGTCTTTATGGGTACTTAAAGTTCGTTATGCGTCCCTATTGGTCCTCAGGGGTCCCTATAGTTCCTTATGTGTACCTATGGATTCTGCAGGTCTTTATTCGTTCTGATGGATTCTAATGGGCTCTTGTGTCTTTATAGGTGCTTATGCGTCCTTATGGGTCCTTATAAATTTTTATAAGCCGTTCTCGGTAATTATGGGTCTCTAAAGGTCTTTACGCGTCCTTATATAAGTCTTATATGCGTCCTGTATGGGTACTTATAGGTCCTTATGCGTCCGTTTGGGTCTTTAAGTTGTTTTAGGATTCTTTTTAGGTTCTTATGGTTTCTAATGGGTCCTTTTGGGTCCTTATTCGTCCTTATGGATTCTAATGCGTCCTAACAGGTCCTTATGCGTCCTTATGAAAATTTTTGGGTTCTTATAAGTTTGACGCAATCTTATTTTTTATTATGGGTCCTTGAAGGTCCTTATGCGTTTTTATGGGTCCATATGCGTCCTTATAGGTCCTGACGCGTCGTTATGGATTCTAGTAAGTCCTTGTGGGTCGTATCAAGTCCTTATTCGTCCTTTTGGGTTCTAGTGGGTCCCTGTAGGTTTTTATGGTTCTTTTTGCGCCTCTATGGATTATAATGGGTCTTTATGGGGCTTTATAACACCCTTATGCGTCGTTTTGGGTTCTAATCGGTCCGTATGTGTCCTTATAAGCCCTTATGCGTCTTTATGGGTCCTTATTAGCTTTTTAGGTCCTTATGCGCCCTTATGGAATTTAATAGTTTCTAATGGGTTTTGTAGTTCCTTTTGCGTCTTTATGGATTTTAATGGGTCCGTATGGATCCTTATAACTCCTTATTCGTCCTTACAGATTTCAGTGGGTCCTTATGGGTCCCTTTAGTTCCTCGTTCGTCCTTATGGATTCTAATGGGTCTTTATGGGTCCTTATAAGTCTTCATGCGTCAATATGGGTCCTAATCTGTCCTTCAATTGTAAACCTTTTTGCATTCTTATGGATTCTTATGGGTCCTTCTGGGTCGTTATAGGTCCTTATTCGTTGTTATGGTTTTTAATGGGTCCTTATGGGTTGTTGTAAGTCCTTAAGCGTCCTTATGGATTCTAATGGGCCCTTATGGGTCCTTATAAGACTTTATACGTCCTTATCCGTCCTTATCGGTTCTTACTAGTTTTTATAGGCGCTTAGGCGTCTTTATGTGTCCTTTTGGGTCCATATAAATCCTAATGCGTCCTTAGGGGTCCTTGTGGGTCCTTACAAGTCGTTATGTGTCCTAATGGATTGTAACGGGTCCTTATGGGTCCTTAATAGTCTTTATGCTTCCTTATTGATTTTAATGAGTCCTTATGGGTATTTATAAGTTCTCATGCGTCAATATGCGTTGCTATGAGTCATTATTGGTTTATATGCATCGCTAATATTCATATAGGTCCTTATAAGTCCTTATGCGTCCTTATGGGGATCCTTAAAATCCATATAGACGCATAAGGACCCAAATAACCCATTAGGACCCATAACCACGCATAAGGACCAATAAGGACCTAATGGGACCCATTTGATTTCATTAGAACAAAAAAGGACCTATAAGGACCCATAAGGACCCATTAGAATCCATAGGGACGCATCAGGAACTTTAAGGGCCCATAAAGACCAATAAATACGCATAAGGACCCATACAGACCCATACAGACCCATTAAAACCCATAAAGATGTATAAATATTTATAAGAACCCATAAGGACCCATTAAAACCTTGAAGGACCCTTCAGCATCTGTAAAGACGATAAAGGACCCATAAGGACCCATAAGGACTCATTAGAACTCATAGGGACCACTAAGGACCCTTTAGAATCCATCAGGACAATTATAGACTTATAAGAATCGATAAGGACCAATTACATTTCTCAAGGACACTTAAGGACCTTTTGGGACCCATAAAGACCAATAAGTACGCATAGGGACCTCTAAGTACCCATAAGGACCCATTAGAATTCATATGGACAAATAAGGTCCTATAAGGACTCATAAGGACTTATTAGAATGCGTAAAGACGAATAACGACGTATAAGGAAACATTAGGACACATTAAATTCCATAAGGAAACCAAACGAACTTTAAAGACCAACAAGGACCCATTAAAATCTATAAGGACGCATAAGGACCCACAAGGATTCATAAGGACGCATGAAAACCTACTGTATAAAACCCATAAGCACCCATTAGAATCGATAAGGGCGCATAAGGACTTATAAAAATCCATAAGGATCCATGAGGACGTATAAAGATTTACAAGGACCATTAAGGACCCATTAGACTCCATAACAACGAATAAGGACTTATAAAGACCCAGAAGGACCCATTAGAATTCACAAGCACGTAATAAAACCTGTAAGGACCCATCAGAATGAATTAAGACCAATAAGGACCCATCAGGCCATTTAGATCCAGAAGGACGCATGAAGACCTATAAAGAGCCATTAGGACCCATAAGAACGCATAAGGACGAATAAGGTTCTATAATGATCCATAAAGGACCATAAGAACCTATAAGGACCAATTAGGACCCATAAGGACTCACAAGGACCCCTTAGAATCCATTGGGACGAATAAGGACTTATAAGAACGCATTAGGACCCATAAAAAAGCATAAAAACGCATAGAGAACCATAAGGACTCATAAAGACGGATAAAAACAAATAAGGACGCATAAAGACCAATCAAAACACATTAGGACCTCTAAAAACACATAAGGACGCATAAGGACCACTAAGGACGCATAATGACACCTTAGAATCCATGAGGACGCATAAAGACTTATAAGCACCCATTAGGACATATAAGGACGTTTAAGAACCTATTCGGACCCATATGGACGCACCAGCACCAATAAGGACACATAACCACACATAAGGACCCATAAGGTACCATTAGGACACATAAGAACCCATAACAAACAATAAGGACCCATAAGGACCCATAAGACGCATAAAGACCGATAAGGAGCCATAAAAACCATTAGGGACTCGTAAGGACCCATAAAGACCTTAATGGAGCCATTACAATCCATAGGGACGCATTAGGGACTATAAGCACCCATTTACACACATTAGAATCCATAAGGACGAATAACGACCGATAAGGGCTCTTAAGAACACATTAGAATGCATATAGAAACATAAGGACCCATATGGACCAATTAGGACCCATGGCAACGCATAAGGAGCTATAAACACCCATTAGGACTCATTAGAATCGATAAGGACGAATAAGGACCTATAAGAACCCATAGGAATTTATTGGAATCCATTTGCATGCATTAGCACAAACAAGGATTCATAAGTACAAACAAAGGACCCATAAGTACGCATAAAAACTAATAAAGACCCATAAGGACCCACAATGACTTATAAGGACCCATAAGGACTCATTAGGACCTATTAGAATCTATAACGATGAATAAAATCCTATTCGGAACCATAGGGACCCATTAAATTCCCTAGGGACAAATAAGGACCTATAAGAACCCATAAAAAAACATTAAAATCCATACAAACGTAAAGGGAATTATAAAGACCAATCAAGACCCAGAAGGACGAAGAAGGACCTAAAAGGACCCATAACCACCCATTACAATCCATAATAACGATTAAGCACCTATAAGGACGTATAAGGACCCATTAGAATCTATAAGGACGCATAAGGACACATAAAGACCCATAAGGAACCATAAAGACGCATAAGAATTATTTGTTTCCCATTAAGTCCAATTAGAAGCCATAAGGACGCATAAGGACCTATACAAAGCGATAAGGACGAAGTAGGAGCTATATAAGATCCCATAAGGACCAATTGAAATCGAAAAAGACGCATAAGTATCTATAGGGACCCACAAGGACGCTTAAGGACATATGAGGACCCATAAAAACCCATTACAATCCATAGGGACGCATAAGAAACTATAAGGACTCAATAGAACCCATAAGGAAGCGTAGGGTACAACAAGGACTCACAAAGACGAATAAGAACCAATAAGGACCCATAACGACCCATAAAGACGCATAAGGACACAATAAGTTATAAGTCTTGATGCGTCCTTATAAATGTTATTTCGTCCTGTTGGGTCTTTCTTTGTCCTTAGGGTTTCTAATGGGTCCTATTGTGTCGTTATCGGTCTTTATGCGTCCTTATGGGTCCTATTGTGTGCTTATGTGTCTTTATGCGTCTATATGGCATCTAATGGGTCCTTATGCGTCCTTATCAGTCCTTATTCGTCCTTATGTATTCTAATGCGCCCTTATGGGGTCCTTATTGGTCTTTGCAGGTGCTTATGGATCCTATTTGCTCTTTATGTGTTTTTATTGGTTTTTATTCGTCCCTATGGATTTTAATGGCTCCTAATGTGTCCATATAGGTCCTTATGCGTTTTTATGTTTCCTAAAGGGTCTATA
The DNA here is from genome assembly GCA_963965965.1 of Trididemnum nubilum. Classification (NCBI taxonomy): domain Eukaryota; kingdom Metazoa; phylum Chordata; class Ascidiacea; order Aplousobranchia; family Didemnidae; genus Trididemnum; species Trididemnum nubilum. The sequence continues at coordinate 224,603 of OZ014489.1, read as the reverse complement.
TGTGTCTATATGGAATCTAACGAATCGTTGTGTTTTTATAGGTCGTTATTTGTTCTTATGCATCCTTATGGGTCTTTATCGGTTTTTATAAGTCTTTATGCGATCTTATCTGTCGTTATGGGTCCTTATAGGTCCCTATGCATTTTTATGGGACCTTATGGGTCCTTATAAATCCTTATGCGTCCTTAAGGATTCTAATGGTTTTAATGCATCTTCACTGGTCCTCATTGGTTCTAATAAGTCCTGACGCGTCCTTATGGGTTCTAGTGGGTCCTTATGGGTCGTGATAGGTCCTTATTTGTCTTTTTGGATTCCAGTGTGTCCTTATGGCTACTTATAGGCATGCTTATGGCTTCTAATGGGTCGTTATGTGTCCTAATAAGTCCTTGTGCGCCCTTAAGTGTCCTTCTAGATCCTTATAGGTTCTTATGCGTTCTTATGGGTCCTAACGAGTCTTTATGGATCTTTATGTGTCATTACCGTTTGTAATGTGTTCTTTTGTGTACTTATAGGTCCTGATGCGTCCTTGTTGGTCTCTATGGGTCTTTATATGTCCTTATGTGTCCCAATAGATTTAATGGGTGCTTATGGGTCCTTACAGGTCTTTAATCGTCGTGATGGATTCAAATGAGTCCTTGTAGGTCCTTGTAAATCTTTATGCGTCGTCATGGGTCCTTATGAGTTCTAATTGGTCTTTATGGATTTTTATGTATTCTTATGAGTCCTTTTAGGTTCTTATGCGTCAATATGGGGACCCACTAAAATCCATATAGATCCATAAAAATCCATAAGTACACATTAGGACCCATAACGACGCATAACGACCGATAAAGACCCAATAGGACTCATTACAGTCAATAAGGACGAATAAGGACCTATAAAAACCCATAAGGACCCATTAGAATCCATAAAGACGAATAAGACCTATAAAAGCCCATAGAGACACATTAGAATCCCTAAAAACGAAGGAGGATCTATAGGAACGCATAAGCACCAATTACAATCCATAAGGATGCATAAAGACACATAAGAACCCATAAAGAACCATAAAGACGCATAAGGACTTAGAGTTTCCCATAAAGACCAGTTAGAATCTATAAGGACGCATAAAGACCTATAAAAACAGATAAGGACGATGAAGGTATCATAAACGGACCCATAAAGATCTTTTGAATCGACTAAGACGCAAAAGGACCCCTAGGGACCCATAAGGATGCATAAAAACTTATAAGGACCCCTAAGCACCCTTATAGACGCATAAGGACCTATTACGACCCATAAGTACCCATAAAGACGCATAAGGACCTATAAGGACCCATAAGGGCCATCAAACACGCAAACCGACTTAGCAGGACCCACAATTACCCATAAAGATAATAGGGATTTACAAGGACACATAAGAACACATTACAATCCACAAGGACGCATACAGACCTAAAGGACCCATTAGGCCCCATTAGGACTTTTAAGAACGCATAAATACCTATAAAGACCCGTAAAGACCCGTTGAAATTCGTTAAGACGAATAGGGACCTATAAGGACCTATTATGACCCATAAAAAAGCATAAGGACGCATGAGAACACAAAAAAATCTATGATAAGGACCAACAAGGACTCATAAAGACACATTACGACGCATGGGGACCAATGAAGACTCTAAGTACCCATTAGGACCTATTAGAATACATAAGGACGTATGAAGACTTACTAGGATCCATTAAGACCCTTTAGGACGCATAAGAACGCATAAAGACACATAAAGATCCATAAGCAAACATATAGACCAATAAGGACACACATAGACTCATAAGGACGCATAAAGACCCATAAAGACCCATAAGGACCCATTAGAGTTCATATAGACGCATAAGGAACTATAAAAACTCATAATGATCCATTGGAATAATTGGACATTGGACCCATAACAACCCACACGGACCCAGAATAAACCGCAAGGACGCATAAGGACCTATAGTTTTCCAAAGGGACCAAATAGAATCTATAAGAACGCATAAGGACTTATCAAAATCGAGAAGGACGTTGAAGGATTTATGAAAAGACCCATAGTACCCATAAGAACACATAAAGATCTTTGAAGACCCATAAAGACCCACAAGGACGCATACTGACCGATTAGGATCCATAAGGACCCAAAAAAACGCAAAAAAACTTTTAAGGACACATAAGGACCCATTAAAATCCATAAGAACGCGCAAGGACCTACAAGGAACTATAAGGACCCAGAAGGACTTATAAAGACGGATACGGACCAACAAGGACCCATAAGGACAGATAAGGACGAATAAGGACCAACAAGGACCCTAAGTAACCATAAAGACCCATTAGAATCCATAAGAACGCATAAAGACTTATAAGGATCCACTAATACACATAAAATCGCATAAAAACGCATAGTGACCAATGAGGACCCACAAAGACAAATAAGGACAAATAAGGACCAATAAGGACCCATAGGGACCCATAAGGACCAATAAGAACACATAAAGATCTATAAGAACTCATAAGGACCCATTAGAATCCATAAGCACGCATAAACACGCATAAAGACCTAAAAGGACTCATAAAAACCCATAAAGACACATTAGAACCTATAAAGACCCATAAGACCCATAGGAACTCATAAGGACCCATAAAGAAACATTTGGACCCATTAGAATATATAAGGATGCGTTAAAAGCTATAAGGACACATTAGAATCCATAAGGACGAATTGGGACTTATAAAGACCCTTCAGGACCCATTATATTCCATACGGATGTAAAAAGAACTATAAGGACCAATAAGTACCCATGAGGACGCATAAGGACTTATATGGACCACGCATAAAGACCCATTACAATCCATAAAAATGAATAAGGACGTATAAGGATGCATAGGGACCCATTAAAATCCATAAGGACACATAATGACCAATAAAGACGCAAAAGGATGTATATGAGGACTCATAGACCCATTAGGTCCCATTAGAATACATACCGTCGAATCAGGACAAAAACGGACACATAAGGACCCATTAGAATCCATAACCACGCATGAGAACTTATAAAGACCGATAAACACCAATAAGGACGCATGAGGATCTATAAGGAAACATAGGGACCCACTGGAATCCATGAGGCCGCATTAGGACCCATAAGGACGCCTAAGTACCCATAAGAACCCATTCGATTCTATATAGACGCATAAGGACCCATTACACATTTTTAGGACCCATAAAGACGCATAAGGACCTATAAGTACCCATTAGGTCCCATTAGAATACATAGAGACGAATCAAGACAAATACGGACACATAAGAACCCATTAGAGTCCATAACCACGCATCAGGATCCATTAGGATGCATAAAGAATTATAAGGATCCATGAGGACAGATAAGGACGCAAAAGGACTTATAAGAACCCATAAGGCACCGTAAGGACGCATAAGTACATATAAGGACCCATTAGGACGCATAAGGACCCATACGGACCCAAAAACAAACATAAAAACCCAGAAGGGCCCATAAGGACACATTCGGACGCATAAGGACTCATATAGAAACACATAAGAACGAAAAAGAACCAATAAAAACCCACAAGGACCCAATAGCATCCATAAGGACAAATAAGAACTTATAAGGACCCATTAGGACCCATAAGGACCCATTAGATTTCATAAGAACGCATAAAAGTTTTTAATGACCCATTAGCACCCATAATGAGGCATATGGACGCATAAGGACCCATAAGGACCCATATGAACGCATAAGGACCAATAAGGACATATAAGGACCCATAAAAACACATAAGGACCTTTAAGGACACATAAGGATACATAAGAACACAAAAGGACCAATAAGGATTCTAAACGACTCATAAGGACCCATAAAGGTTTATAAGGATCGATTAGGATCCATAGGGTCTCATAAGAACGCATAAGGACTCATAAGGATTCATTAGGACCCATCAGATTTTTTCAGAACAAATAAAGATTAATGCGGACCCATAAAAACCCATTAAAATCCTTAAGCACGCATCCGGACCTTTAAGAACCCTTAAGGACCAATATGGACGCATAAGGAACTATAAGGAACAATAAGATTACACTAGATTCCATAAGAACACTAGAATCTTTATGGATTCTAATGGGTCCTTATGCGTTCTTATTGGTCCTTATGCGTCCTTCTGTGTCTTTATGGGTCCTTATTGATTCTTATCCGTCTTTATAAGTCCTTCTGGGTCCTTATGCGTCCTTATTAGACTCTATGGGTCCTACTCGATCCTTATAAGTCTTTATGCGTCCCTATGGATCGTTTGGGGCCTTAATGTTCCTTGTGCGTCCTTATGTATCGTTATGGGTCTATATAGGTTTCTATGTGTCCTTATAGGTCCTTATGTGTCCTTATTGTTCTTTATGCGTCCATATGGGTCATTATAGGCTCTTTTGCGTCCTTATGCGACCTTATGGGTCATAATGGGTTCCTATAGGTTTCTATGCGTCCTTATGGATTCTAATGGGTTCTTATGGGTCCTTATTGTTCCTTATGCGTCCTTATGTGTCCTTCTGGGTCCTTATTGGTTTTTATCCGTCCTTATAAGTCCTTCTGGGTCCTTATGTGTCCTTATGCTTCCTTATGGGTCCTAATGGGATCTTATAAGTCCTTATTCGTCTATATGGATTCTATTGGGTTTTTACGGTTTATTATAGATCTTTATGCGTCCTAATGGGTCCTTTTGGGTTCTTATAAGTCTCTATTCGTCCTTACGTGTCATTATAGGTTCTTGATAGTCCTTATGGGTCCTTATTTGTTCTTATGCTTCCTTATGGATCTAACTGGGTTCTTATTTGTCCTTATGCGGTGTTATGGGGCCTTATGTGGTCTTCTAAGTCTTTATGCGTTTTTATGTGTCTTTATGGGTCTTTATAGGTCCTAACGCATCTTTATGCGTCGTTATGGGTTTTTTAATGTCTTTATGCGTCCTCATGGATTTTAGTGGGTCTTTATGTGTCCTTATAGGTTTTAATGCGTCTTTATGTGTCCTTATTGGTCTTTATACGTCCTTATGTGTCTTTATGTGTCTTAATTGGTCCTTATGCATCTTTATGGGTCCTTATAGGCCATCTTGCATCCTTATGCGTCATTATGGGTCCTAATGGGTCCTATGCCTCCTTATGGATTCCAATGGGTTTTTATGAATCCTTATTGGTCCTCTTGCATCCCTATGGATTTTAATGGGTCCTTATGAGTATTTACAGGTTTTTATACGTCCCTATAGGTCCTTATAAGTCTTTATCGATTTTAATGGGTCTTCAAGAGTGCATATGGGTCGTAATTTGTCTCGATGCATTCTCATGGGTTTTTATGGGTCCTTATAAGTCCTAATGCGTCTTTATGGATTCAGATGAGTCCTAATAAGTCCTTATGAGTCCTTATTCGTCCTTGCGCATTCTAATGGGTCTACATAGGTCCTAATGCGTTTTTATGAGTCTTTATGGGTCTTTATTGGTCCTTATGCGTCCTTATGCGTTCTTATGGGTCATAATGGGTTTCAATGGGTCTTTATAAGGGTCTTTATAAGTCCTCATTTGTCCTTATGCGTTTTTATGTGTCTTTATGGGTCCTTATAAGTCTTTATGGGTCCTTATTGGTCCTTATGGGTCCTTATTGGTCATTATGTGTCCTTATACGTCCTTATGCGTCCTTATGGATTCCAATGGGTTTTTATGGTTCCTATAGGTCCATAAACGTTTTTTGTTGGTCTTTATGGGTTTTTATAGGTCCTGATGCGTCGTTATGGATTCTAATGGATCCTTAATGGTCCTTATTCGTCCCAATGGATTCTAATGGCTGCTAATGAGTCTTCATAAGTCCTTATGCGTCTTTATGGGTCCTAATGTTGCTTATGGGTCCTTATGCGTCTATATAGATTCTAAAGAGTTCTTATGTGTCCATATAGGTCCTTATTCGTCCTTACGGATTCGAATTGGTTGTTATGGGTCCCCGTAGGTTCTTAATCGTCCTTATGGATTGTAAAGGATCTTATGGGTCTTTATAACTCCTTATGCGTCTTAAGGGGTCTTTATGGGTCTGTATTGGTCCTTATATTTCTTTTTGCGTCCTTATGGATTTTAATTGAGTCTTTATGGGTCCTTTTAGGTCATTATTTAGGTTTATTTATATAATGGGTCCTTATAACTCCTTACACTTGCTTATGCGTCCTTATGGACTTATATGGGACCTTATAAGTCTTTATAAGGCATTTTGCGTCCTTATCGGGCCTTATTGAATTTTACAGGTGCTTATGCGTCCTTATGGATTCTAATAGGTCCTAATGGGTCCTTATAGGCCCTTATGCGTCCTTATTGGTCCTAATGGGTCCGTATAGGTCCTTAAGCGTTATTATGGATTCCAATGGGTCCTTATGGGTCCTTATAGGTCCTTATGCGTCCTCAAGAATCCAAAAAAGTATTTTTGCGTCCTTTTTGGTCCTTGTAGGTCCTTGTAGGTCCTTTTGCATTCTTGTAGATTCCAATGTGTCCTTATGTGTTTTTATAAGGCCTTATGCGTCCTTAAGTGTCCTTATGGGTTCATATAGTTCGTTATGCATCGTTTTGATTTCCAGTGGGTCCTTATTGGTCCTTATAAATCCTTATGCGTTTTTATTGGTCCTTTGGATCCTTGTAGGTCTTTTTGCATCCTCATGGATTCCAATGGGTCCTAATGAGTTCTTATAAAGCCTTATTCGTGTATAAGGGTCCTTATGGGTACATATACTTCTCTATGCATCCTTTTGACTTCTTGTGGGTACTTATTGGTCCTTATAAGTCTATATTCGTCCTGAATGATTTTAATGAGTCTTTATGTGTCCTTATATGTCTATGTGCGTCCTTACGGGTTTTATGGGTCTTTATGGGTCCTTATGCGTTTTTAAGGTAGTTCATGGAACCTTGTAGATACGTTTGCGCCCTTATGGGTCCCTATAAGTCCTTAAGCATGTTTATCGATTCCATAATGTCTATGAGTCCTCATACACATCCTTTTGAGTCCTTATTGGTCATTATGTGTCCTTATGTGTCGTTATGGATTTTAATGGGTTCTTATGCGTCCTTATACGTCCTCATTCATTTTTATGGATTGTAATTGGTCCTTTTGCGTGGTCCTTATAAGTCCTTATGCGTCCTTATGGGTACTTATTGGTCCTTAAAGTCCTTAGTATGGAATATAATGGGTCCTTAAGGGTCTTTATAAGTCCTAATTCGTTTTTATGGATTCTAATGTGTTTTTATAACTTTTTACGCGTCCTTATAAATTCTAATGGGTCCTAATGTTTCTTTATGGGTTCTTATGAGTTCCTGTGTGTCTTATGGGTCTTTATAGGTCCTTATGTGTCTTTATGGGTTTTTATGAGTCCTTTTAGGTCATTATGTGTGTTTATGCGTCCTTATGGATTCTAATGGGTCCTTATAGATCTTTTTTGTGTTCTTATGGGTCTTTATGGGTCCCTATGGGTCCTTATTGGTCCTTATTGGTTCTTATTTGTCTTTGTGGGTCCTCATTGGTCCCTATGTGTTTTTATGTGATTTTATGGGTATTAGTGGATCCTTATGTGCTTATGCGTCCTTATGGATTCTTATGGGTCCTTATGAGTTCTTATAGATCTTTATGTGTTTCTATGGGTCCTTGTAGGTCCCTATGGGTCCTTATTGGTCCTTATTCGTCCTGATTTGTCTTTGTGGGTCCTCATTGGTCCCTATGCATTTTTATGCGATTTTATGGGTATTAGTGGATCCTTATGTGTGTTTATGCGTTTATATGGATTCTAATGGGTCCTTATGGTTACTTAGGGTTCTTCTTGGTCCTTATGCGTCCTTATTTGTCCCTATTGGTCCTTGTTGGTCCGTATCCGTCTTTATAAGTCCTTCTGGGTCTTTATACAGTAGTTTCTTGAGGTCCTTGTGCGTTCTTATGGATTTTAATGGGTCCTTGTGTGTCCTAAAAACTTATTTTGCGTTTTTTTGGGTCCTTATGGGTTTTAATAGGTCAGTATGCGTCCTTGTAAATCCTTATGAGTCCTCAAAATTCCTTGTGTTTTTTTATGGGTATTATGGGTCTTTTTATAAATCCTTCAACGTCTTTCTCGATTTTGATAAGTCCTTATGCGTTCTTATAGATTCTATTTGGTCCCTATAAAAAACTATAGGTCCTTATGCGTCCTTATGGTTTATTCTGGGTCAGTATGGGTTGTTATGGGTCCAATTTCCAATTATTCCAATGGGTCATTATGAGTTTTTATAGTTCCTTATGCGTCCTTATGAACTCTAATGGGTCCTTATGGGTCTTTGTGGGTCTTTATGCGTCCTTATGAGTCTATGTGTGTCCTTATTGGTCTAAATGTTTGCTTATGGATCTTTATGTGTCTTTATGCGTTTATGTGCGTCCTGAAGGGTCTTAATGGATCCTAGTAGGTCTTCATACGTCCTTATGTATTCTAATAGGTTCTAATGGGTACTTAGGGTCTTCATTGGTCCCCATGCGTCGTAATGTGTCTTTATGAGTCCTTGTTGGTCCTTATCCGTTCTTATAAATTTTTTTGTGTTCTCATGCGTCCTTATGCTTTTTTATGGGTCATAATAGGTCCTTATAGGTCCCTATTCGTCCTAACGGATTTTAATGGGTCCTTATGGGTCTTTATAGGTTTTTATGCGTTCTTAAAAGTCCTAATGGGGCCTAATGGGTCCTTTAGGTCTGTATGCGTCCTTGTGGATTTTAATGTGTCCTTATGTGTCCTTGTAAGTTCCAATGGGTCTTTATGGGTAATTGTGGGTCCTGCTAAGTCGTTTTGCGTGTTTGATGGCCCTTATGGGTCCTTATAGATTCTTATGTGTTCTTATGGGTCGTAATGGGTCCTTATGCGTCTTTATGGGTACTTATGGGTCGTAATAGGTCCTTATGCGTTTATAAGGGTGCTTAGGTCCTTATAAGTTTTTATGCATCCTTATGGGTCCCTACGAGTCCTTTTGCGTCTTAGTCGATTCCAATAGGTCTTTATGGGTCCTTTTATGATTCCTTCATCGTCCTTATCTGTTTTTATAGGTCTCTATGCGTCCTTATAAATTCTAATTGGTCTTTGTGGAAAACTCTAAGTCCTTATGCGTCTTTATGGTTCTTTATGGGTTCTTATGTGTCCTTATGCATCCTTATGGATTCTAATTGGTGCTTATGCGTTCCTATAGGTCCTTCTTCGTTTTTAGGGATTCTATTGTGTCTCTATGGGTATTTATAGGACCTTATTTGTCCTTATGGACTGTAATGGGTCCTATTGAGTCTTTATCGGTCGTTATGCGTCGTTATGGGTCCTAGTGTGTACTTATGGATCCTTATGGGTCTTTATGGATTGTAGTGGGTCTGCATAAGGACGCACAAGGACCTAAAAAGACTCATAAGAATACATAAAAATGCATAAAGATCAATTAGGACTCATAAGGACCCATAACGACGAATAAGGACCTACAAGGACCCATTTGAATCCATCAGGACGATTAAAGACCTGTAAGGACCCATAAGGACCCATTAAAATCCATAGGGACACATAAGGATCTATAACGACCAATAGAGACCAATAAGGACGCATCAGGACCTATAAGTACACATAAGAACACATTACAAACCGTAATGACACATAAGGACCTGTAAGGACCCATAAGGACCCATAAGAACGCATAAGGACTTATAAGGACCCTTAAGGACCGATAAGGACGCATAAAGCCGCATAAGGACTTCTAAGGAACCATAACGTCACATCAGAATCCATAAGAACACATAAAGACTGAAAACAACCCATATGGACACATTAAAATCCTTCAAGACAAATAAGGATTTACAAGGTCTCATTAGGAACCAGTAGAGGAACCGTAAGGACGACAAAAAAAAGCTATGAAAACCCATAAGGATCTATTAGAATCCATAAGGTTGCATAATGACTTTTAAAGACCCATAAGGACCCATAAGAATTCAAAATAACTTATACGGACCCATTGAAACCCATTAAAATCGATAAGAGTGCAAAAAGATTTAAAAAACCCATAAGGACCCATAAGGACGCATAAAAACCTACAAGGACCCACAAGGCTCATTAAAATCGATAAAAGCAAAGAAAGACCTAGAAAAAAACCATTAGGACCCATAAGGACGCATAAAAACGCATAAATACCAATGAGGACTCATAAGGACGGATAAAAACCAATAAGGACTCATAACGACCCATTAGAAGTTTTAGGACGCATAAAGACTTTTAACAATTCATTAGGACCCATAAGGACGCATCAAGACGCATAAAGACGCATAAGGACGTATAAGGACACACAAGGACCCATAAGGACGCATGAAGACCTATAAAGATTCATAGGCACCCATAAAGACTCATCAGGACCAGTAACAACTCATTAGGATCCATTACAATTTATAAGGACGCATAAGAACTTTTGAAGACCCATAAGGACGCATTAGAATCTATAAGGACGAATAAGAACCTATAAGGGTTCATTAGGATACATTAAACTTCATACGGACGTAAAAGGAATTATAAAGACCAATAAGGACCCATAAGGACGAACAAGGACCTGGAAGGACACATAACGACCCATTAGAATCCATGAAAACGAAAAAGGACCTGTAAGGATGCATAAGGACCCATTAGAATCCATAAGGACGCATAAGGACACATAAGGACCCCATAAAACCCATAAAGATGATAAGGATGCATAAGCACCCATATACAGTATTGTTCGAATTAATTGAAATCAAGCATAAAATGGATCAAATTCACTGATTTTTCATTTATTAGTCACATAAAGCAGTTTAAGCAGCACTTAATATTTGATATGTCCTCCACCATTCTTCAACAACTCAGTAACTCGATTTGGCATCGATTCAACTAAGTGTTTGCACTTTTCAGCAATTTCTTCATCCCTGTACCAAACTTCAATGATTGCCTCTGTAAGCTTCCTTTTGTTCTACAATTCTTTTTTAGCAAACGAGATTTGATGATAAACCACAAATTTTTGATTGGGTTTAAATCCGGGGAATTTCCAGGCCAATATTAAACCTTGACATTGTTTTCCTCATAAATTTCGCACATTTTTTGACGTATGGCAAGGAGCCAAAACTTGCTGGAAGATGCCTTCTCCTCCTGGAAATGCGTTGTTTAGGTTTGGGATCACTTTTTTCGTAATCACTTCAATGTAGCGGTCAGAGTTCATCATGCCCTCCACAGGAAAGAGGAATTCAACAACTGCATAACTAAAACACCCCAAAACATCTTTTTCTGAGGATGTTTTACGGTTTGATTGACATGATGATGATTCAGCGGCTCTTCGATGCTTCTTCGTACAAATCTGCTGTGTTCACCTCGGACGTAGAAGTGACTCTCATTAGAAAAAAGAACCTTTTTCCAGTCTTCGGCTGTCCAGGTTTTATGTTTTTTGGCCCAACTGAGTCTTTTTGATTTCATCTTTTTGGTCAAAAGCTGTTTCTTAGTGGACGCATTGCTTTTCTTCCATTTTCAAGAAGACGTTTACGGACAGTGCTTGAGCTAATTTTCACTCCTGCATGGACTAAATCTTTGGTTAGTTCGTCGCTTGTTTTTCTCGGATTTTTCTTGCTTTCTCTCAAAATCAATGCATCATCTCTAGGGGAGGTATTCCTTTTTCTTCCACATTTTTTTTCTTTGGGGGTAACGGATCCTGTTGCATTAAATTGCTTAATAATTTGGCAAACAGTTGCCCTACTCATTCCAAGAGATTCTGCAATATTTTTTTTGGTCAAGTTCAGTATGTTTGTACAAACTAATGACACTAGCACGTTTTCTAGGAGTAGTATCCGCCATGACCAGCTTTTCTAGTCTAATTTGTTTCAGCTGTAGCCGCTCACTTTTTACTTTAGGTAGTCGTTATGACGTAATAATATAGTACATGACGTCACAAAGTTTCTTGAAATATTGACCTGTTATATTAGAAGTCAAATATAACTGTACTATAAACAGTATTTTTGTTGCAAGAAACCTTAAGCAAATATATGAAAAAAATAGTCGATTTCAATTAATTCGAACAATACCGTACAACCATAAAAACGCATTAGGACCAATAAGGACACATAAGGTCTCATAAAGACGCATGAAAATTCATAACGACACATAAGGACGCTTAATGACCAATAAGCACCCACAAGAACCGATAAAAACGCATAAGGACCTATAAGGACCCATTAAATTTCGTAAGGACGAATAAGGACCCATACTGACCCAAAAGGACCCATTAGAATCCATAAGGACGAATAAGGACCTATGAAGACCCTTAAGAACACATTAGAATCCATCAGGACGAAATCGAACCTATAACGACACATAAAGACTTAGTAGAAGCCATAAAGACACATAAAGACCTATAGGGACCCGCAAGGACGCATAAAGAACTATAAGTACCCATAAGGATTCATAAAAACGCATAACGGCATGTAAGGACCCATAAGGGCCCAAAGGAACCTACAAGGACGCATAAAGACACATAAAGACGCGTAAGGAACTATAAGGACCCTTAAGGTCCCATTAGAAGCCATAAGGGCGCATGAGGACTTATAAGGACCAATAAAGACCCATTAAAACCCATAAGGACAAATAACGACTGATAAGGACCGATAAGAACCCATTAAGATACATAAGGACGCATGAGGACTTATACTATTCCATAAGGACTCGAAAGAACTCATAAGGACCTAATAAGATCGATAAGGACCCATAAAGACGCGTAAAGCCATATAAAGACCCGTAATAACCGATAAGGACGCATAATGACTTAGAAGGACACACAACGACCGAGTATTATCCACAGGGACGCAGAAAAATTTATTAGGACACAAAGGGACCCTTTAAAATCCATAAGGACGAATAAGGACCGATAACGACCCTTAAGGACCCATTAGGATCCACAAGGACGCAAAAGGAATTGTAAGGGCCCATAAGGACTCATAAGGACTTATAAGGACCTATAAGGACCCATTGGAATGAATAAAGACGTATAACAACCTTTAAGGACCCATAAGGACCCATAAGAACGCATAAGGATTTAAAAAGACACATAAGGTCCACTTAAAATCCATAAGAGCGAAAAAAGACTTATAAAGACCCATAAGGACCCATTAGAATCCATGAAGACTCAAAAAGAATTATATGGACCCATAAAAACGCATAAGGACCTATAAGGACCTATAAGGACCCATTGGAATGCATAAGGACGCGTAAGGACCTAAAACGACACATAAAGACCCATAAAAACGCATATATATCATAAGGATATAAAAAACCATAAAAACATAAAAACCCATAAAAACACTTAAGGACCCATAAAAACCCATAAAGACCCATAAATGACACATAATATCCAATTTGAATCCATAAGGACGAACAAAGGAAGGACAAGACCTACAAGGAACCATTAGGACCCATAAGGAAGCATAAAGACATATAAGGACTCGTATAAACGCATAAAGAAGGAATAAGAGCAATAAGGACCCAACAAGATTAATAACAATACATAACGACCTACAAAGACCAACAAGGACCCATGAGGACCCACAAGGACTCATTAAAATCCATAAAGACGAATAAGGACCAATAACAACCCATAAAAACCAATTACAATTCATAACGACAAATAACGACCGATAACGATCTATAAAAACCATTAGAATCCATAAGGACAATAAACCACTTCTAAGGACCCATAAAGACTTATTGGGATCCGTAAAAACGATTAAGGACCTATAAAGACACATAAGGATCGATTAGAATCGACAAATACACAAAAGGAGCTATAAGGACCCATTAAAATCTATAAGGACGCATAAGCACTGATACGATCACATAAAGACCCATAAAGACACATACGAAAACAGTAGAATCCATAAGGACGCATTAGGAACTGTAAGGACCCATTAGGACCCATATGGACCCATAAAGACCTATTTAGACCCATAAAAACCCATTAGGATCCATAAAAACGAATAAGGACCGATAACAACCCATACGGACCCATTAGAATCTCTAAGAACGCAAAAGAAAATATAAAAACTCATAAGGACGCTTAAGAACCTATAGGGACCTATAAAAACCCATTAAAATGTATAAGGAAGCATACGGACCTATAAGGACCCATACGGACCCATAAAAACGCATAAAGACCTATAAGAACACATAAGGACAAATTAGATTCCATAAAGACGATTAAAGAAATTTAAGGATCCATTAAGACCCATAAGGAAACATAAAGACACTTAAAAACCCATAAGGACTCATAAAGAAAGATAAGGACCAATAAGGACCCATCAACACCCATAAGAATGCATAACGACTTATAAAGACCCATAAGGACACATAAGGACACATAAAGACCAATAAGGACCCATAACAACACATTAGACTACATAAAGACGCATAAAGATATATAAGAACCCATTAAGACCCATAAGGACGCTTAAGGACGCGTGAGGATTTATAAGAACCCATAAGGACGCATTAGAATACATAAGGACGAATAAGGACTGATAAGGACGCATAAGGACCCATTAGATGCCATATAGACGCATAAAGACACATAAGCACACAATAGGACTCATAAGAACGCATAAAGACCAATAACGACACAATAGGACCCATTAGAAACCCTAAGGACAAAGAAAGACCCAACAGGACGAAAAAACATTTATAAGGACTCATCAAGACTTATAACTTATTGTGTCCTTATGCGTCTTTATGGGTCGTTATGGGTCCTTATTGGTTCTTATTCGTCTTTGTGAGTCCTTGTTGTTCCCTACGCTTCCTTATGGGTCCTATTGAGTCCTTATAGTTTCTTATGCGTCCCTATGGAATGCAGTGGGTTTTTATGGGTCCTCATATGTCCTTAAGCGTCCTTGTGGGTCCCTATAGATACTTATGCGTCTTTTTCGATTTCAATTGGTCCTCATGGGACCTTATATGGCTCCTACTTCGTCCTTATCGCTTCATATAGGTCCTTATGCGTCCTTATGGCTTCTAATTGGACTTAATGGGAAAAAAATAATTCTTATGCGTCCTTATGGTTTCTTATGGGTCTTTATGTGTCCTTATGCGTCCTTATAGATTCTAATGGGTCCTTATACGTCCTTATAGGTGCTTAATCGTTTTTATGGATTCTAATGTGTCGTTATGGGTCCTTTTAGGTCCTTCTTCGTCCTTCTGGGTCTTGATTGGTCTTTATAATTCCCTTTACGTTTGTATGGATTTTAATGTTTTTTTATGGCTTCTTATAGGTCCTTATTTGTCCCTAGGGAATCTAATGGGTCCCTATGGTTCCGAATAGGATTTTATTCATCGTTATAGATTCTAATAGGTCCTAATGAGTCCTTATGGGTCCTTATCAGTCATTGTGGGTCCTTATGGGTCTTTTTAGAACCTTATGTGTCCTAAAGCGTCCTTATTAGTTCTTCTGCGTACTTATGGGTCCTTATTTGTACTTATGAATCCTTATTTGTGCTAATGCGTGCAAATGGATTCCAATAAATCCCTATGGGTCCTTATAGGTCCTTATTTGTCCTTATCGATTCCAATGGGTCCTAATGGGTGTTTATAGGTCCTTATGCGTTGTCATGGGTCCTAATTGGTCCATATGGATCCTAATTCGTCCATATGGGTTCTTATGTTTCTATATGCATTCTAATGTGTTCTTAAGAGTCCTTATTGGTCGTTTTTCGTCCTTATGGATTCTAATGTGTGTAAATGGGTGCTTATAATCCTTAATGCGTCCTTTTGGATTGTAATGGCTCCATTAAGGTCTTTATGGGTCCTTACGAGTCCCTAATGGTTTTTATGGCTCCTTATCGGTCTTTATGCGTCTTATGGGTCCTTATGGGTACTTATTGGTTGTTATGGGTCCTTATGTGTCCTAATAGCACCTTATGGGTCCTTATGTGTGGTTATGTGTTTTTATTGGTGCTTGTGCGTCCATATGTATCCGTATAGGTTCTTAAGCGTCCTTATATGTCCTAATGGGTGCTTATAAGTCTTTATGCGTCCTCATGGATTCTAAGGTGTCATTATGCGTCCTTAGTGGTCCATATGCGTCCTTATGTGTTTTTAGAGGTCCCAATGTGTTTTTATTGGTCTTTATGCGTCCTTATGGGTCCTAATGGTTTTTTTTTTAGGTCTTTCTTCGCTTTTATGGATTGGAATGGGCCTTGTGGGTCTTTGTAGGTTTTTATGCGTCCTTATGGGTCCTTATGGGTTTTTTAAATCTTTTTGCACTCTTATCGATTTTAATGGGTTTCAATGGGTCCGTATAAGTTATTTTGAATTCTTAAGGGTCCTTATGGGTCTTTAAAAGTCATTATGCAACCTTATGGATTCTAATAGGTCCTTATGGGTTTTCATAGCTTTTTTTTGTCGTCCTTACGGAATTTAATGGGTCTTTATGTGTCCTTATAGGTCCTCATGCGTCAATATGCGTCCTTATAATTCTTTTTGCATTCTTATGGAATCTACTGGTTCCTAATGAGACCTTGTAAGTCCTTATTTGTCTTGAGAGATTTTAATGTGTCCATATGGGTTGTTTTCAGTCTTTATGTGTCCTTATGGATTCTGATGGGACGTTATGGTTCCTTAGAAGTCCTTATGCGGCTTTATGCGTCCTTATCGGTCCTTATGGGTCCTTATGCATTCTTATGGGTCCTTATGTGTCTTTACAGGTCCTTATGTGTCATTACGGTTTGTAATGTGTTCTTATGTGTACTTATAGGTCCTGATGCGTCCTTATTGGTCTCTATTGGTCGTTATAGATCCTCATGTGTCCCTATGGATTTTAATGGGTCCTTATGGGTCCTTACAGGTTTTTAATCGTCCTGATGGATTCAAATGGATCCTTGTAGGTCCTTATGCGTCGTTATGGGTCCTTATGAGTCCTAATTGGTCTTTATGGATTTTTATGTAATCTTATGGGTCCTTTTAGGTCCTTATGCGTCAATATAAGGACCCACTAAAATTCATATAGACCCATAAGGATCCATAAGTACACACTAGGACCCATAACGACGCATAACGACCGATAAAGACCCAATAGGACCCATTACAGTCCATAAATACGAATAAGGACCTATAAAAACTCATAAGGACCCATCAGAAATCATAAGGACGAATAAGACCTATAAAAACCCATAGAGACACATAGAGACACAATAGAATCCCTAAAAACGAAGAAGGACCTATAGGAACGCATAAGCACCAATCAAAAATCATAAAGATGCATAAGGACACACAAGAACCCATAAAGAACCATAAAGACGCATAAGGACTTAGAGTTTTCCATAAAGACCAATTAGAATTTACAAGGACGCATAGAGACCTATAAAAACAGATAAGGACGATGAAGGTATCATAAAAGGACCCATAAAGACCTATTGGAATCGACTAAGACGCAAAAGGACTCGTAGGGACCCATAAGGATGCATAAAAACTTATAAGGACCCATAAGCACCCTTATAAACGCATAAGGACTTATTACGACCCATAAGTACCCATAAAGACGCATAAGGACCTATAAGGACCCATAAAAGCACATAAGAATCTATAGGGACCCATAAGGGCCATCAAACATGCAAACTGACTTAGCAGGACCCATAATTACCCATAAAAATCCATTGGGACTTACAAGGACACATAAGGACACATTACAATCCACAAGGACGCATGAGGACCTAAAGGACCAATTAGGCCCCATTAGGACTTTTAAGAACGCATAAAAACCTATAAAGACCCATAAGGACCCATTAAAATCTGTTAGGACGAATAGGGACCTATAAGGACCTATTATGACCCATAAAAAAGCATAAGGACGCACGAGAACACAAAAAAAATTATAAGGACGAATAAGGACCAACAAGGACTCATAAAGACACATTACGACGCATGGGGACCAATGAAGACTCTAAGAACCCTATAGAACCTATTAGAATACATAAGGACGTATGAAGACGTATTAGGATCCATTAAGACCCTTCAGGACGCACTAAGACGCATAAAGACACATAAAGATCCATAAGCAAACATTTAGACCAATAAAGACACACATAGACTCATAAGGACGCATAAGGACGCATAAGGACCAGTAAGGATCCATAAGGACGCTTAAGGACCAAAAACAACACTTAAAAACCCATAAAAACGGATAAGGACCTATAAGGACGCATAAAGACACATAACGACGCATAAACACCATTAAGGACCCATAAAAACCAATAAGGACGCATAAAACCCGTAAGGACGCAGAAGGACTCATTAGAGTTCATAAGGACGCATAAGGAACTATAAAAACTTATAATGACCCATTAGAATAATTGGACATTGGACCCATAACAACCCATACGGACCCAGAATAAACCATAAGGACGCATAAGGACCAACAAGGACCCTAAGTAACTATAAGGACCCATTAGAATCCATAAGAACGCATAAAGACTTATAAGGATCCACTAATACCCATAAAATTGCATAAAAACGCATAGGGACCAATGCGGACCCACAAAGACAAATCAGGAACAATAAGGAACCATAGAGACCGATAAGGACCTATAAGAACACATAAAGATCTATAAGAACTCATAAGGACCCATAAGAATCCATAAGGACGCATAAACACACATAAGGATCCACTAATACCCATAAAATCGCATAAAAACGCATAGGGACCAATGAGGACCCACAAAGACAAATAAGGACCAATAAGGACCAATAAGGACCCATACGGACCCATAAGGACCAATAAGAACACATAAACATCTATAAGAACTCATAAGGACCCATTAGAATCCATAAGGACGCATAAACACACCTAAGGACTTAAAAGGACTCATAAAAACCCGTAAAGACACATAAAGACCTATAAAGACCCATAAGATCCATAGGAACTTATAAGGACCCATAAAGAAACATTAGGACCCATTAGATTTTATAGAGATGCGTAAAAGCTATAAGGACACATTAGAATTCATAAGGACGAATTAGGACTTATAAATACCCTTAAGGACGCATTATATTCCATACGGATGTAAAACGAACTATAAGGACCAATAAGTACCCATGAGGACGCATAAGGACTTATAAGGACCACGCAAAAGGACCCATTACAATCCATAAAAATGAATAAGGACGCATAAGGACGCATAAGGACACATAAAGACACATAATGACCAACAAGGACACAAAAGGATGTGTATGAGGACTCATAGACATTATGGAATCGATAAAGATGTATAAGGACTTATAGGGGGACCCATAAGGACGCAAACGGATCTACAAGGACCCATGAGCTCCCTTAAAGACGCATAAGGACCTATAATAACCCATAAAACCCGTAAGGACGCATGTAGACTTATAAGGACACATAAAGACCCATTGGAATCATTAAGGACGAATAAGGAGTTATAAGGACCAATAAGGACCCACTAAAAGTCAAAAGGATGCATAGGGAACTATATGTACCCATAAGGATCCTTAAGCACGAATAAGGCTTTATAAGAACTCATAAGGACCCATTGGAACCCATGAGAATGCAAAAAGACCTACAAGGACCCATAAGGACCAATAAGGACGCATAAGGCCCAATAAGGCCCAATAAGGACCCACTGGAAGTCAAAACGATGCATAACGAACTATATAAACCCAAAAGGACACTTAAGGACGCATAAGGCCTTATAAAAACACATAAAGATACATTGAAATCTATAAGAATGCAAAAGGACCTACAAGGACCTACAAAGACCAAAAAGGACGCAAAAGCACTTTTTTGGATTCTTAAGGACGCATAAGGGCCTATAAGGACCCATTAGGACCTATTAGAATCCATAAGGACGCATAAGCACCTGTAAGGACCCATAAGGACTCATAAGCACGCATCAAGACCTATAAAGATCCATAAAGACACATAAGGACGTATAAGGACTTATAAGAACTCATAAGTACCCATAAGGACGCATAAAGATCTACAAGGAACCATAAAGACCCATAAGGACGCATAAGGATCTGTAAAATTCAATAAGGCCCGATAAGGACCCAAAATGCCTTATAAAGACTTATAAGGTCCCATATAAGTCCATAAGGACGCATAAGCAAATGTAAGGAGTTATAAGGACCCATTCAATAAATAAACCTAAATAATGACCTAAAAGGACCCATAAAGACCCAATTAAAATCCATAAGGACGCAAAAAGAAATATAAGGACCAATACAGACCCATAAAGACCCCTTAAGACGCATAAGGAGTTATAAAGACCCATAAGATCCTTTACAATCCATAAGGACGATTAAGCACTAATGGGGACCCATAACAACCAATTCGAATCCGTAAGGACGAATAAGGACCTATATGGACACATAAGAACTCTTTAGAATCTATATAGACGCATAAGGACCCATAAGCAACATTAGGACCCATAAAGACGCATAAGGACTTATGAAGACTCATTAGCAGCCATTAGAATCCATTGGGACGAATAAGGACCTATAAGGACCATTCAGGATCCATTAGAATCCATAACGACGCATCAGGACCTATAAAAACCCATAAAGACCAACAAAAAACGTTTATGGACCTATAGGAACCATAAAAACCCATTGGAATCCATAAGGACGCATAAGGACCTATAAGGACACATAATGACCCATAAGGACCCATAAGGACCAATAAGGACCCATAAAGACTTATAAGGACCCATAAAGACACATAAAAACGCATAAGGACAAATGAGGACTTATAAAGACCCTTATAAAGACCCATTGAGACCCATTATGACCCATAAGGACGCATAAGGACGCATAAGGACCAACAAGGACCCTGAAGGACGCATAAGGACCAATAAAGATCCATAAAGACCCATAAAGACGCATAAAGACGCATAAAGACCTATAAAGACCCATAAAGACACATAAGGACCAATAAAGACCAATAAGGACACATAAAGACGCATTAAAACCTATAAGGACACATAAGGACCCACTAGAATCCATGAGGACGCATAAAGACATTAAAAAACCCATAACGACGCATAAAGACATTAAAAAACCCATAACGACGCATAAAGATGCGTTAGAACCTATAAAGACCCATAAAGACACATAAAAACGCATAAAGACTTAGAAGATCACATAAGGCCCCATAACACCGCATAAGGACGTATAAGGACCCAGTTAGATCCATAAGGACGCATAAGAACAAATAAGGACCCATAAGGACAATCAAGGACCCATAATGACACATAAGGACGAATAGAGACTTATAAGAACCCAAAAGGACCCATTAGGACGCATAAGGACCTATAAGGACCCGTAAAAACCCAATAGAATCCATATAGACGAATAAGGACTTATAAGATCCCATTAGGACCCATAAGGAAGCATAAGGACACATAAGGACCCAGAAGGACACATAAGGACCCAGAAGGACACATAAGGACGCATAAGGAACAATAAGGACCCATAAGAACCCATTAGAATCCATAAAGACGCATAGAAACCTATAGGAACCCATTATGACCCATAAGGTCGCATAAGGACGCAAAAGGGCCTATAATAACCCATATGGACGCATAAAGAACAATAAGGACACATAAGGACCTATAAGGACACATAGAAACCTATATAAACCCATAACGATACATAAGGACGCACAAGGAACATTAAGGCCCCAAACGACCCATAGGGACGCATAAAGACTTATAAGGATCGAGTAGGACCCATAGAGTCTAATAAGGACGCATAAGGACCCAGAAGGACTTATAAAGACGGATAAGAATCAATAAGGACCCATAAATACACAGAAGGACGCATAAGGACCAATAAGAACGCATAAGGACCCATTAGAATCCATAAAGATTCTAGTGTTCTTATGGATTCTAGTGTAATCTTATTGTTCTTTATAGTTTCTTATGCGTCCATATTGGTCCTTATGGGCTCTTAAAAGTCCGGATGCGTGCTTAAGGATTTTAATGGGTTCTTATTGGTTTTTATGCGTTTGCATGGGTCTTTATGCGTCCATATGCCTCATTATGGGCGCTAATGGGTCCTTAAAAAGTCTTTATGCGCCCTTATGGAATCTAATGGTTCCTTACTTGTCCTTATGCGTTTTTATGTGTTCTTATGGGTCCTTATTGGTTTTTATCCGTCCTTATAAATTCATCTAGTTTTTGTGCGTCCTTATTCTTCCTTAAGGGTCCTAATGGGGTCAGTATAAGTCCTTATTCGTCCACAGGGTTTTTATGGGTCCTTATGCGTCCTTATGGGTTATTATGGGTCATTATCGGTTTTTATATGTCCTTATTGGTTTATATGCGTTTATATGCGTCCTTATGCGTCCATATACCTCATTATGGGCGCTAATGGGTCCTTAAAAACTTTTGTGCGTCCTTATGGAATCTGATGGGTCCTTATTTGTCCTTATGCGTTCCAATGTGTCCTTATGGGTCCTTATTAGTTTTTATCCGTCCTTATAAATCCATCAAGTCTTTGTGCGCCCTTATGCTTCCTTAAAGGTCCTAATTTGGTCCTTATAAGTCCTTATTTGTCTTTATGGATTCCACGGGGTTTTTATGGGTTTTTATGCGTCCTTATGCGTCCTTCTGCGTCCTTATAGGTTTTTATGGGTCCTTATCGGTCCTTATATGTCCTTATGTGTTTTTATGGATTCTAGTGTGTCCTCATGGGTCATTATCAGTCCTTATGGGTCCTTTTTGGTCCTTATGGGTTCTTATAAGTCCTGATGCGTGCTTATGAAATCTAGTGGGTCCTCATGGGTCCGTATAGGTCCTTATTCGTCCCTATGGATTCTAATGGGTCCTAATACATCCTTATGGGTCTTTATGCTTCCTTATGAGTCAGTCCCTATGGGTCTTAATCGATCCTTATAGGTCTTTATGCGTATTGATAGGTCGTTTGGTGTTTTTATTAATATGTTTGTGTTTTTATGTGTCCTTATGTGTGTTTATTGGTCCTTATGTGTTTTTATTGTTTCATATAGCTCCTTATGCGTCCTTGTGCGTTTTAATGCGTCCTAATTGGTATTTATGCGTCCTTATGATTTTTGTGGGTCTTCATTGGTTCTTATTCGTCATTATGTGTCCTTATGAGTCTGTATAGGTCTTTATGGGTTCTAATGGGTCCTTATGTGGTTTTATTGCTACTTATGCGTCTTTATGGGTTCTTGTAGGATTTTATGCGTCCTTATGCGTCCCTATGGGTCTTTATGGGACATTAAATGTTCTTATGCGTCTTTATGGACTTTATGGATCCTTATGAGTCCTTATGGTGCCTTACGCATCCTTATTGGTCCTTATGGGCCCTTAAGGCCCTGATGAGTGCTTATGGATTCTAATAGTTTCTTATGTGTCCGTATAGGTCCTTCTACGTCCCTATGCATTTTAATGAATCTTAATGGATCCTTATAGGTACTTATACGTCCGTATGAGAGCCGATGGTTCTTAATCGATCCTTATAGGTTATAATGCGTCTTTATGGGTCGTTTGGTATTTTTATTGGTCCTTATTCGTCTTTATGTATCCCTATGGGCCCTTATAGGTCCCAATGTGAACTTATGGGTCCCTATGTTTCCTTATAAGTCCTTATGCGTCCTTATGAATCCTTATAGGTCCTTATGCGTCGTTATAGGTCCTTATGGGTCTTTACACATTTTTATGCGTCCTTATGGATTTTAGTGGGTTCTTATGGGTATTTACAGTTCCTTATGCATCCTCATTGGTCTTTATGGGTCCTTAAAGGTCCTGATTCGTGCTTATGGATTCTAATGGGTTCTTATAGGTCCGTAAAGGTCCTTATTTGTTCGTCTGGATTTTAATGGGTTTTAATGGATGTTTATGGGTCCTTATGCGTCCTTATGAGACTCAATGGGTCCTAGTCGATCCTTATAGGTCCTAATGCGTCCTTTTTTGTCGTTATTGGTCCTTATAGGTCCTGATGCGTGCTTATGGATTCGAATGGGTCCCAATGAGTCCGTTTTAGTCCTTATTTGTCTCAATGGATTTTAATGAATCCTAATGGATCTTTATGGGTACTTATGAATCCCTATGAGTTTTTATGGGTCCTAATCCATCCTTATAGGTCTGTTTGCATTTTTATGGGTCTTTAGGGTCGTTATTGGTCCTCATGGGTTCGTACGTGTTTTTATGTGTTCTTATAGGTCCTTATGTGTCCTTATGTGTCCTGGTGTGTCCTTATTGTTCATTATGCGTCCTTATGGGTCCTTAAAGATCTTCATGCGTCCTTATATGTCTTAATGGGTTCTTATACGTCTTAATGCGTTCTCATGGATTCTAATGGGTCCTTATGTGTTCTTATTGGTCCTTATGCGTCCTTATGGGTCCTAATGGGTCCTTATAAGTTCATATTTGTCCTTATGGATGCTATTGGTTCCTTGTGAATTTTTATTGTTTTTTTTTCGTCCTTATGTGTCTATATGGGTCCTTATGCGTCCGATTGTGTCCTTATGGGCCTTTCTGGGTTTTTATGTTTGTTTTTGGGTCCGTATGGGTCCTTATGCGTCCTAATGGGTCCTTATATGTACTTATGCGTCTTTATGATGCCTTATGGGTTCTTATAAGTCCTTTTGCGTCCTTATCTGTCCTCATGGATCCTTATAATTCTTTATGCATCCTAATGGATCCTGATGCGTGGTTATGTATTTTAATGGGTCCTTATGTGTTCGTATTTGTCCTGATTCGTCTCTATGTACTCTAATGGGACCTAATGGGTACTTATAGGTCCTTATGCGTCTTTCTGGGTCCTAAAGGGTTGTAATGGGTCCTTATGCGTCTATATGGAATCGAATGAGTTCTTATGGGTACTTAGGCGTCCTTATGGGTCCTAATGCGGCCTCATGGATTCCAGTGGGTCCCTATGTTTCCTTATAGATCCTTATGCGTCCTTATTGGTTTTTATCGGTCTTTATAAGTTCTCATACGTGGTTATGGATTCTAATGGGTCCTTATGTGTCCGTTTTTGTCCTGATTCGATGGTATGTGATCTAATGGGACCTAATGGGTCTATGAGTCCTCATATACAGAAGAAAGAAAAAGAAGACCAATAAGGACCTATAAGGACGAATAAGGATCTGGAAGGACACATAACGACCATTAGAATTCATGAAAACGCGAAAGGACCTGAAAGGTTGCATAAGGACCCATTAGAATCCATAAGGACGCATAAGAACACATAAGAACACATAAGGAACCATAAGAGAACATAAGGACGCATAAGGACCTATAGTGTCCCATAAGGACCAATCAGAATCCATTAGGACGCATAAGGACTTATAACGACCGATGAAAAAGCAGAAGTAAATATATACGGACACATTAGGACCCATTGAAATCGATAAAGACGCAAAAGGACCAATACGGAACCCATAAGGCTGCATAAGGATCTATATGGACCCATAAGCACCTTTGAAGACGCATAAGGACCTATAATGACCCATAGGTATCCATAAAGACGCAAAAAGACCTAAAAGGACCGATAAAAACCCATTACTATCCATAAGAACGCATAAGGACCTATAAAAACCCACAAGGACGGATAAAGCCCAATAAGGACCCATATGTTCCCATAAGAATGCATTAAGATCTACAAAGACCCATAAAGACCCACAACGATGCATAGGGTCCTTTAGGACCAATATGGACCCATAAGGACCCATTAAAATCCATAAGGATGCATAAAGACCTATAATGACCAATGAGGACCCATTAGAATCCATAAGAACGAAAAAAATTCTATAAAGACCCATTAGACTTTATAAGAACGCATAAGAACCTATAAGGATCTAGAAGAACACTTAAGGGCGCACAAGGACTTATTAGGACACATAACGACCCATTAGAAGCCATAAGCACGCCTATAAGTAGCCATAAGGACCCACTAGAACCCAAAAAGACGAATAAGGACCTATTACGACCCATAAGGACCCACTAGAACCCATAAGGACGCGTCAGGACTTATTAGAACCCATGAGGACCAGTGAAGATGCATTAAAACCATTAGAATCCTTAAGGACGCATAAGGATTTATAAGGACCCATAAGGTCCCATATAAACGCATAGGGACCTAAAAGGACCCATAACGACAGATAAGATCGCATAAAGAGTTACAAAAACAGATAAAGACCCATGAGGATGCATAAGGACCTGTAAAGACCCATTAGAATCCATAAGAACGAATAACGACCTATAAAAACTCAACGATTCGTTAGATTCCATATAGACACATATAGACCCTTTAGGAAACATAAAAACGCATAAGGACCTATAAGGACCCATTAGAAGCCATCAAAATCCATAGGGACGAATAAAAACCAATAAAAACACATAAACACTAAATAGGATCCATAAGCACTTGTAAAGACCCATAAGAATCCATAAAGACGCATAAGGACCAATTTGGACTAATAAGAACGCTTTAGAATCCATAAGGACACATCAAAACCTATAAGGACCTATAAAGACCAATAAGGACGCATTAGGACTTATAAGGACACATAAGGACCAATTAGAATCCATAAGGATGCATAAGGACCTATAAGGAAACATAAGGACCCATAAGGAGACATAAAGAACTATAAGGACCCATAACGACACATAAAGATGCATAGAGATTTATAAGAACCTATAAAGACCCATAAGAACGCATAAGGACCTATAAGGACCCATTAGATTTCGTAAGAACGAATAAGGACCCATACTGACCCAAAAGGACCCATTAGAATGTAGAAGGACACATAAGGACCTAAAACGACCCATAAGGACCCATAAAAACGCATAAGGATCTATAATGACACATAATATCCAATTTGAATCCATAAGGACGAACAAAGACCTACAAGGAACCCTGAGGACCCATAAGGAAGCATAAGGACATATAAGGACTCATATAGACGCATAAAGAAGGAATAAGAGCAATAAGGACCCAACAAGATTTATAACAATACACAACAACCTACAAAGACCAACAAGGACCCATGAGGACCCACAAGGACCCATTAAAATCCATAAAGACGAATAAGGACCAATAACAACCCATAAAAACCAATTACAATTCATAACCACGAATAACGACCATAAACGATCTATAAGAACCATTAGAATCCATAAGGACAATAAACCACTTCTAAGGACCCATAAAGACTAATTGGGATCCGTAAAAACGATTAAGGACCTATAAAGACACATAAGGATCGATTAGAATCGACAAATACACAAAAGGAGCTATAAGGACACATTAAAATCTATAAGGACGCATAAGCACTTATAAGATCACATAAAGACCCATAAAGACATATACGAAAACAGTAGAATCTATAAGGACGCATTAGGAACTGTAAGAACCCATTAGGACCCATATGGACCCATAAAGACCTATTTAGACCCATAAAAACCCATTAGGATCCATAAAGACGAATAAGGATCGATAGCAACCCATACGGACCCATTAGAATCCCTAAGGACGCAAAAGAAAGTATAAGAACCCATAAGGACGCATAAGAACCTATAGGGACCTGTAAAGACCCATTAAAATGTATAATGATGCATACGGACCTATAAGGACCCATAAGGACCCATAAGAACGCATAAAAACCTATAAATACACATAAGGTCAAATTAGAATCCATAAAGACGATTAAAGACATATAAGGATCCATTAAGACCCATAAGGACACATAAGGACACTTAAAGACCCATAAGAACTCATAAAGAAAAATAAGGACCAATAAGGACCCATCAATACCCATAAGAATGCATAACGACTTATAAAGACCCATAAGGACGCATTAGAATACATAAGGACGAATAAGGACTGATAAGGACGCATAAGGACCCATTAGATGCCATATAGACGCATAAAGACACATAAGCACACAATAGGACCCATAAGGACGCATAAAGACCGATAACGACACAATAGGACCCATTAGAAACCCTAAGGACAAAGAAAGACCTAACAGGACGAAAAAACATTTATAAGGACGCATCAAGACTTATAACTTGTTGTGTCCTTATGCGTCTTTATGGATCGTTATGGGTCCTTATTGGTTCTTATCCGTCTTTTGTGAGTCCTTGTTGTTTCCTACGCTTTCTTATGGGTCCTATTGAGTCCTTATAGTTCCTTATGCGTCCCTATGGATTGTAATGGGTTTTTATGGGTCCTCATATGTCCTTAAGCGTCCTTGTGGGTCCCTATAGGTCCTTATGCGTCTTTTTCGATTCCAATTGGTCCTCATGGGACCTTATATGGCGCCTACTTCGTCCTTATCGCTTCGTATAGATCCTTATGCGTCCTTATGGCTTCTAATTGGACTTTATTGGAAACAAATAATCCTTATGCGTCCTTATGGTTTCTTATGGGTCTTTATTAGCCTGTTTACATGTGCACTTTTGGGAACCAGTTCCTGGTTCCGAAAAGTAGTTCTTTTGTGGGCACTTTTTCGCTCGAGTTTACATGCACATTTCAAGAACTCGGTCACCTATGAAATGAAGAAGACTTGAGATGTTATAGGCTGGTAAAATACAATGCAAATATGCAATACAACATAAATAAATAAATAAATGCAAGGCATGAAATTCTGAGCTAAACATCGGTATTATCTGTTATCATTAATTATTTTCGAATTAGTAACATCATGAAAAAAATCTAAACATTTGGGCATGTTTAGGCCTACCTTAGTGATCAACTTTGCTTGGACTAAGACCAATGGCTAAACTAGGCCTAATTGACGTTTTCAACTAAGAACGAACAGCATTTCAAATTTAGATTAACTACCGTATTTGCATTAATAAGATTAGCCTAGTGTAGTAGGCAAACCTTTGCTAACTAGCTGTGATACGGTAGGCCTAAGCTCAGGGCTTCCTGTTACCCGCTCCATTTTAGACCAAAGTAGCCTAGTATACACTACCAATACCAACATAGGCCTTTTTATGGTAGCCTAATTTATTACCAACCCATGTAGGCTACTAACCTATGTCCAACCAGCCTGCGAGTACAGCCGACCTACTGAACCTAAACGATCAGAACTTTTGGAACTGCAACAGGCCCACCTCTGGTAGCAGTTCCAAATTGCAAACGGTTGTGACGTAATTCAGAACCTTTTTTGTGTGTGACTCAGCAAAATTCAGGCACTAGAACCAAGAACTGGTTCCCAAAAGTGTACATGTAAACAGGCTATATGTGTCCTTATACGTCCTCATAGATTCTAATGGGTTCTTATGCATCCTTATAGGTGCTTAATCGTTTTTATGGATTCTAAT
This sequence comes from Trididemnum nubilum, assembly GCA_963965965.1. Classification (NCBI taxonomy): domain Eukaryota; kingdom Metazoa; phylum Chordata; class Ascidiacea; order Aplousobranchia; family Didemnidae; genus Trididemnum; species Trididemnum nubilum. The sequence continues at coordinate 195,221 of OZ014489.1, read as the reverse complement.
GTGTTGTTATGGGTCCTTTTAGGTCCTTCTTCGTCCTTCTGGGTCCTGATTGGTCTTTATAATTCCCTTTACCTTTGCATGGATTTTAATGTTTTTTTATGAGTTCTTATAGGTCCTTATTTGTCCCAAGGGAATCTAATGGATCCCTATGGTTCTGTATTAGCCTGTTTACATGTGCACTTTTGGGAGCCAGTTCTTAGTTCTAGTGCCTGAATTTTGCTGAGTCACACACAAAAAAGGTTTGCTGAGTCACACACAAAATCTTTTTTGTGTGTGACTTAGCAAAATTCAGGCACTAGAACTAAGAACTGGTTCCCAAAAGTGCACATGTAAACAGGCTATATAGGATCTTATGCATCGTTATAGATTCTAATAGGTCCTAATAAGTTCTTATGGGTCTTTGTAAGTCATTGTGGATCCTTACGGGTTATTTTAAAACCTTGCGCGTCCTAATGGGTCCTTATTAGTTCTTATGCGTACTTATGGGTCCTTTGTTTGTACTTATGAATCCTTATTTGTGCTAATGCGTGCAAATGGATTCCAATAAATCCCTATGGGTTCTTATAGGTTCTTATTCGTCCTTATCGATTCTAATGGGTCCTAATGGGTATTTATAGGTCCTTATGCGTTGTCATGGGTCCTAAGTGGTCCATATGGGTCCTTATGTTTCTATATGTATTCTAATGTGTTCTTAAGAGTCCTTATCGGTCGTTATTCGTCCTTATGGATTCTAATGTGTGTAAATGGGTGCTTATAGTCCCTAATGCGTCCCTATGGATTGTATTGGCTCCATTAAGGTCTTTATGGGTCCTTACGAATCCCTAATGGTTTTTATGGCTCCTTATCGGTCTTTATGCGTCTTATGGGTCCTTATTGTTTGTTATGGGTCCTTATGTGTTCTAATGGTACCTTATGGGTCCTTATGTGTGGTTATGTGTCCTTATTGGTGCTTGTGCGTCCTTATGTGTCCGTATAGGTTCTTAAGCGTCCTTATGGGTCCTTATTGGTTTTCTGCGTCTTTATGTGTTCTTATGTGTCCTTATAGAATTTTATGCATCCTTATGGGTCCTAATGGGTCCTTATAGATCTTTATGCGTCCTAATGGATTTTAATGGGTCCAATTGGATCCTTATAGGTCCTTACTTGCACTAAGAATTCTAATGGGTTTTTACGGGTCCTTAGAAGTCAATATGCGTCCTTATCGCTCCTTCAAGTTTTTATAGTTTCTTACGCGTGCGTCCTTATGGGTCTTTATCGGTCTTTAAAGGTCTTTTTCGTGCTTATGGGACCTTATGGGTTCTTGTAAGTCTTTATGCGTCCTTATGTTTCATTGCACCCAATAGAATCGATAAGGACGCATTAGGAACTGTAAGGACCCATAAGGACCCATAAGAACACATAATGACCGATAAAAAAGTATAAACACTTATAACGACCCATAAGGACACATAAGGACCGATAAAAAAGTATAAACACTTATAACGACCCATAAGGACACATAAGGACCGATAAAAAAGTGTAAACACTTATAACGATCTATAAGGTCCCCTTAGAATTCATAAGGACACATGAGAAATTATAAGGACCAATAAAGACCCCTTAGATTTCGTAAAAATGAATAAGGACCTATAAGGACCCATAAAGACCGATTAGAATCCATAACGATGCAAAACGAACTATAAGAACCAAAGAGGACCCATTGTAATCTATAAGGACGCATAAGCACTCACAAGGACACATAAGGACCATAACGACACATAAGGACCCATTAGAATCCGTATGGACGCATAAGGAACTATAAAGACCCTTAAGGACCAATAAGGACCCATAAAGACTTATAAGGACCACTAATTACCTATCTCAATCCATAAAGACGAGAATGGACCGATAACGACCCATACGAAAAGGACCCAAAAAGAAGTATAAGAACTCATTCAGACCGATACGGACGCATAAGGACTTATAAGGACCCATTAGAAGTATAAGGACGCATAAAGACCTATAAAGAACCATATGGACCCATAAAAACGCATAGGGACAATTAAGGACACATAAGGACCAATTACAATCCATAAGGACGAACAAAGACCTATAAAGACCCATTAGGATCCATATAGAAGCATAAGGACACTTAAGGACCCATAAAGACTCATACGGAAAGATAAGAACCAATAAGGACCCATCAGGACCCATAAAAATGCATAACGACTTACAAAGACCCATAAGGACATATAAGGACGCATAAGGAGCAATAAGGACCCATTAGAAACCATAAATACGCATGAAAACATATAAAGAACCATTAAGACCCATAAAGACTCATAAAGACGCTTGACGACTTATAAGGACGCATAAGGACTAATAAGGACACATAAGCATCCGTAAGAATGGATAAAAAGTTCTAAGGACCCTTAAGGACGCATAAGGACCAGTAAGGCCCCTAAAGGACCCATAAGGACGCATAAAGACTTATAAGGACCCATAAGGACCAATAAAAACTCATAAGGACCAATAAAGTCCCATTAGAACCCATTAGAATCCATGAGCAGAAATAAGGAACTATAAAGACACAATAGAACCCACATGGACGAATAAGGACCGATAAGGACACATAAGGACCCATTAGATGCCATATAGACGCATAAGGACCCATAAGGACGCATAAGGTTTATGGGTCTTTTTTTGGTTTTTATGCGTCCTTATGTCTCGTTATGTGCCCTTATGCGTCCTTATGGATCGTTATGGGTCTTTATTGGTTGTTATCTGTTTTTGTGGGTTCTTGTTGGTCCCTATGCATCCTTTTGGGTCTCAATGGGTTCTTTTAGGTGCTTATGCGTCCCTATGGATTGTAATGGGTCTTTATGGGTCTTTACAGGTCTTTATGCGTTCTTGTGGGACCCTATAGGTCTTCATGCGTCTCAATCGATTCCAGTGGTTGCTTATGGGTCTTTATAGAATTCCTACTGCGTGCTTATTGCTTTTTATAGGTCTTTATGCGTCCTTATGGATTCTAATTCGTCCTTATGGGACACAATAGCTTTTTTAGCGTGTGGTTGGTCTTTATGCGTCCTTATGGATTCTAATAAGTCCTTATGCGTCCTTATATGTGTTTATTAGTTTTTATGGATACTAATGGGTCGTTATGGGTCCTTATAGATCCTTATTCGTTTTTTTGGGTCCTCATTGGTCTTTATAGTTCTTTTTACGTTGGTATGGATTCTAATGTGTCCATATGGGTCTTTAAATGTCTTTATTTGTCCTTATGGATTTTAATGGGTTCTTTTGATTCCGTATAGGTTCTTATGCGTGATTAGAGATTTTAATGGGTCCTAATGAATCCTTATGAGTAGTTGTGGGTCTTCATGAAAAGTTGTGGGTCCTTATGGATTTTTATAAAACCTTATGCGTCCTTATGAGTGCATTTTGGTCCTTCTTGGTATATATGCGTCCTAATAAAGCCTTATGGGTTTTTATGGGTCGTTATTGGTCTTTATGCGTCCTTATCGGTCCTTATAAATCCTTATGGGTTTTTATGCGTCTTTATGTGTCCTAATGGGTCCGTATAGGTTCTTATACGTCCTATTTGGGTCTAATTGGTCCTGAGGTGTTCTTACAGGTCCTTATGCGTCCTCATGGGTTCTAATGGGTTTTTATGTGTACATATAGTTCCTTATGCAGTGTTATTGGTTTTTATGGGTCCTTATAAGTGCATATGTGTCCTCCTGGCTTCTAATCGGTGCTTATGGTCCTTATAGGTCTTAATTCGTCCTGACGGATTCTAATGGGTCCTTATGAGTCCCTATAAATCTCTATGTGTCCTTATGGATTCTTTTTGGTCCTTATTGGTCCTTAAGTGTCCTTAATCGTCTTTACGGATTCAAATGGGCCTTTAACGTCTTTATTCGTTCTAACGGGTCCTTTTGGTTCCTTATTGGTTTTTATGCGTTCTTATGAGTCTCTATGGGTATTTATTGGTACTTAAGCTTCCTTATGGGTCCTTATGATCCTTATGTATTTTTATTGATACTTATGGTTCCGAATGTGTCTTAAAAGGTTCTTGTGCGTCCTTATGTGTCCTAATGGGTTTTTATAAGTCTTCATGCGTCCTTATGGGTCGTTTTCGGTCCTTTTGTGTCCTCATAAGTCCTTATGCGTCCTTATGCATTGTAATGGTTCCTTATTGGTCCTTATAGGTCCTTATGCGTCCTTATGGATTCCAATGGGTCCCAATGTGTCCTTATTGGTCCTTATCCGTCCTCATGAGTCTTTATGGATCCTTTTGCGTCGTTATGTTTCCTCATGGGTCCTAATGGGTCCTTATAAGTCCTTAATTGTCCTAATGGATTCTAATTAGTTTATTGGGTCTTAATCGGTCCTTATATTTCCTTATTCGTTCTTATGGGATTTAATGGATTCTTATGTGTCATTATAAATTCTTATGCGTCCTTATGTTTTTTATAGGTCCTTATAGTTCTTTTTGCGTCCTTATGGTTTTTAATGGGTCCTTATGGGTCCTTATAGGTCCTTATTCGCCCTTATAGGTTTTAATGGGTCCTTATAAAGCCTAATGCGTGCTTATGGATTCAAATGGGACTTTATGGGTCCTTATAAGTCATTATGCGTCCGTATCGGTGCTTATGAGTTTTTTTAGCTCTTTAGGCGTCTTTATGGGTCTTTATGGAATTTTATAGGTCGTTATGCATCCTTATGGATTCTAGTGAGTGCTCATGGGTCCTAATTGGTCCTGATGCGTCTTTATGGGTCTTTGTGGGTCCTTATGCATCTTTCTGAGTCTTTATGGATTCTTATAGGTCTTTAAGGGTACTTATAGATCCTTATGAAACCTTATAAGGTTTTATTGATTTTTGTAGGTCTTTAGGCGTTTTTACGGGGACCCATTACAATCCATATAGACGCATAAGGACCCATTAAGAATCATAACAAAAAGGACCGATAGAGACCCAATAAGACCCATTAAAGACCAGAGCGCCGAATAAGGACCTATAACAACCCATAAGGACTCATTAGAATCCATAAGCTTGCATCAGGAACCTCAAGGGCTTATATAGACCAACCGAGACGCATATGGACTTATAAGGACCCATACAGACCCATTAAAATCCATAATAACGTTTAAGGGATTATAAGGACACATAAAGACACATAAGGACGCAGAAGGACTTATAAGAACCCTTAAAGACCCATAAAGACGCATTAGGATCTATAAGGACCCATTAGGACCCGTAAAGACACATAAGGACACACAAGGACCCATAAAAACTTATAAGGACCCATTAGAATCAATCAAGACGAATAAGTACCTATAAAGACCCATAAGGACCACTTAGAATCCATAAAGACACAAAAAGACTTATAGGGACCCATAAAAACCAATAAGTACGCATAAGGACCTATTAGTACTCATAAGGAACCATTAAAATCCATGAGGACGAATAAGGACCAATAATAACCCATAAAGACCAATTAGAATCCATAAGGACACATAAAAACCAATAGCAACCAATAAAGACCAATAAGGACGCGTAAAAACCTGTAATAACACGTAAGGACTCATATGGACGCATAATGACCTATAAGTTCACTTAAGGTCACATAAGGACGCGTAAAAACCAATAAGGACCCATAAGGACAGATAAGGACGCATAAGGACTTATAAAGACCCATAAGGTCCCACTAGAATCCATAAAAACGCAAAACAAATTATAAGAACCCAAAAACACCAATTACAATCCATAAGGACGATTTAGGAAATATAAAGACCTATATAGACTCATAATGAAGCTTGAGGACCTATACAAACCGATAAGGACGCATTAGAATCCATACGGACGGTTAAGGATTTACAAGGACCCACAACGACCCATTAGAATCTGTTAAGACGAATATGAACCTATAAGGACCCATAAGGCCCCATTAGAATCCATATGGATGGAAAAGGAACTTTAAAGACCATCAAGAACACATTGGAATCTATAAAGACACACAAGGACCCATAAGGACACATAAAGACACATAAGGATGCTTAAAAACTTCTAAGGACCCATAAGGATTCATTAGAGTCCATAAGGGCGCATAAGGACCTATAACGACCCATAAAGACCCATAACGTTGCATAAGGACCTATATGGACCCATAAGGACTAATAAGGACGCATAAAAAGTTATAAGAACCCATAAACACCCATAAAAACGCATTAAAATTTACAAAAACCGACAAAGAACATTAATGAAGCGTAAAAACATATAAAAACCCATAAGGATCGCTAAAAACACATAATGACTTATAAGGACACATAAAGTCCCATTAGATACCATAAGGACGTATAAGGACCTATTAGGACACAAATAGACCCACTAGAAATCATAAAGACGCATAAAAACATATAAGGACCCATTAAGACCCAAAAAGACCCCTAAGGACGCCAAAAGACCTATAAGGACCCATTAGGACGCATAAAAACCAATAGGGACACCTAAGGACCCATAAGGACGCAAAATGACCTATAAGAATGCATAAAAAAAATATGGAAGATATGCATAAAGACCTAACTCATATGGAAAAATAAAGGCGCATAAAAACCAATAAAGACCCATAAGGACCCATGTGGATGCATTAAGACCTATAAGAATGCATAAAGAATCTTACTGATTCATAGAGTCATACAGACCTTTAATAACCAATTAGAATCCATAAGGACAAATAAGGACCGAGAAATACATAAAAGGACTCATTAGAATCCACATAGACGCATAAAGACCCCCAAAGACCCTTTGGGACCCATAAGAACGCATAAAAACCTATAAAAACCCATTGGGACCCATTAGAATCCATAGGGACGAATAAGGACTTAGATGGACCCATAAGGACCCATTGGAATCCGTAAGGACACATCAAAACTTTTAGAGACCCATAACGATCAATAAGGACGCATACAAACCTTTAAGGACCCATAAGGATACTTAAGGACGCATAAGGACCTAAAAGGACCCATAAGACCAATAAGGATGCATAGGAACTAATAAGGACCAATTAAAAGACCTAAAGACAAATAAGGACCCACAAGGATACATAAAGACAAATAAGGACCGACAAAAACCCAAATGGACCCACAAAGACGCATAAAGATATAAAAACACCCATAAAGACCAATTAGAACTCAAAAAACACTTAAAGACCCAAAAGGACCCATTAGAATCCATAAAGACCCATAAGGAACTATAAAAACATAAAAGGACAAATGTAGAATCCATAAGGACGATCAAGGACCTAAAAAGATCATTTAAGATCCATTAAAATCCATGTAGACGCATAACGACACATAAGGACCAATAAAGACGCATAAGGACTTATAAGCACCCATGAGGACCCACTACAACTCATAAGGGGGAATAAAGATTTGTAAGGACCCATACGGACACATAAGCACGCTCAAGGACCAATAAGGACCCATGATGACGCACAAAACCTATAAAGACCCATAAAGACCCATAGAGACTCATGAGGACCCTCATAGACTCATAAAGAACCATAAAAACACATTACACTCCATAAGGACGCATAAACAACTATAAGGACACATAAGGATCCATTAGAATCCATAAGGGCGCAAAAAAATTTAGAGAGACCCCTAAGGACCCATCAAAATCCATAAGGACGTATAAGAACGTATAAGGACCCATATGGACTCGTAAAGACTTATAGGGACTCATAAAGACCCATAAAGACGCATAAGGACCTATAAAGACCTATAATGACTTATAAAGAACTTTAAAAAGCCATAAGGACCCATAAGGACGCTTAAGGACTTATAAGGACTCAAAAGGACCCATATGGACGCACAGGGACGTATAAAAACCAACAACTACCGATAAGGACGTATAATGATTTGCTAGGACCCATAAGATCCCGTTGGAAACTATAGGGACAAATAAGGACTTATACGGACCCATACGGACCCATTAAAATCCAAAAAAACGAATAAAGCCCCAAAAAACCCATGAGGAATTCTTAGAATTCTTGAGGACGAATAAGGACATATAAGGACCAAGAATGATCCATTAAAATCCATTAGGACGCAAAAAGATTTATACAGACCCATAAGGACCCTATAGAGTCCATAAAAACGCATGAGGATTATAAGGACTCATAAGGACCCATAAGGACGCATAAGTCCTATAATGACACATAACGACCCATTAGAATCCATAAGGACACATAAGGATTAAAATGACCCATTAGGACCAATACGGACCCATAAAAACGCATAAAGACTTATATGGACCGATATGGACCCAATACGACCCATAAGGAAACATAAGGTAACATCAGGACCCACAAAGACTTTTAAAGACCTATAAGGCCCAATGAGGACCGAAAAGGACCCATAAAGACGCTTAAGGACCATAAAGGACCCATAAAAATCCATAAGGACGCAAAAGGATATATAAGGACCCATAAGGACTCATTAGAATCGATAGGGACGCATAAAGCCCAATAAAGTCCCGTTAGGACCAATAAGGACACATAAGGATGCATAAGGATATACAAGGACCCATAACGACGCATAAGGACCAATAACGACAAATAAAGACCCATAAAAACGAATAAGGACCTATAAGGACCTAAAGGACCCATAAGGCTGCATAAAAATCATGAAGAACCCATAAGGATCCCTAAGGGTGCATAAGAATCTATAAGGACCCATAAGGACCCATCGAAACTCGGAAGGACCCATAAAAACACATTAAAATCCATAAGGACGCATAAGGAACTATAAGACTCATAAGGACACATTAAAATCGATAACGACAAATAAGGAGCGATAAGGACACTTAAAGACCAATTTAAGTCCATATACACGCAAAAGGAACCATAAAAACTTATTACGACACATAAACATGTATAAGGACTGATAAACCCATTAGGAGACATTAGAATTGATAGGGACGAATAAAGATCTATATGAACCCATAAGGACCCATTACAATCCATAAGCACATACAAGGACCCATAAAAACCCAAAAGGACGCAGAAAAACGAATAAGGACATATAAGGACCCTATAGAATCCATGAGGACGCATCTAGACCTATGAGGACCGTTAGGAACAAACAGGATGCATTAGGACCTCTAAGGACCCATAAGGATCCATTAGATTCCATAAGGACGCATAAAATCCTGAAAGGAATCATAAGAACCCATAAGGACTGATAAGGACGTAAAAGGACTTATAATGACTCACAAGGACCCATTAGAATCCCTAAAGACAAATAAGGACCTAAAAGGTCCCAAAAGTACCAATTAGAATCCATAAAAATTCAAAAAGAACTGCAAGGACCCATAAGGACCCATTATGACGCATCAGGGCCTATAACAACCCATAAGAACTTTTTAAAATCCATGCATACGAATAAGAACATATAAGCATCCATAAGGACCCAGTAGAATTCCGAAAGAAGAACAAGGACCTATATGGAACCATAAAGACCCATGAAAGTCCATAAAAAAACCAAACGAACTTTAAAGACGCGCAACGGCACATTAAATCTATAAAGATGCATAATTATCCATAAAGACCTATAAGGACGCATAAGGACCTATAACGACCCATAAGCACCCATTAGAATCCATAAGGGCGAATAAAGACCTTTAAAAATCCATAAGGACCCATAAGGACGTATAAGGACCAATAAGGACCTTTAACAACTTTCTAGAATCCATAAGGACAAATAAAAACCAATAAAGACACATAAGGACGAATGAGAGCCAAAAAGGACCCATAAGGACAAATAAGGACGCGTAAGGACCTATAAGGACCAATAAGGACGCAATGGGACTTTTAAGGACCCTTAAAGACCAATACGGACCCATTAGAATCAATAAAGATGATCGAAAACATATAAGGAGCCATAATGACTCATTAGAATCCATAAGGACACATAAGGCCTTATAGGGGGGACCCATAAGAACCAATAAAAACGTATAAGGACTTAGAGAACACCCTGAAGGACTTATTGGAATCCATAAGGACGCATAAAGACCTGTAAGGACCCATAAGGACGCATAAGGACGAATAAAGATTTATAAGGACACATTAAGACCCATTAGAGTCCATAACGAAGAATAAGGAACGATAACGACCCATAAGAACCCATTAGAATCCTTAAGGATGCAAAACGAAGTATAAAAACCCATAAGGACCCATAAGGACGCGTAGGGACCCTTAAGGACTTATAATTACCCATTGGAATGTATAAGGACGCATTAGAACTTATAAGGCCCATAAGTACCCATAAAAACGCACAAGGACCTATAAAGACACATAAGGACCAATTAGAATCAATAAAAACAAACAAAGACCTATAAGGAAACATTAGGACTCATAAGGAAAGCATAAGGACACTTAAGGACCCACAAGGACTCATAAGGAAGGATAAAGACCAATAAGGACCCATTAGGACCCATAAAAATGCATAACAACCTATAAACACCCATAAAGACCCATAAGGACGCATAAGGACGAATAAAGACACATTAGGACCCATAAGGACGCATAAGGACCTATAGAGATCCATAAAAACACATAAGGACGCATAAGGACCAGCAAGGCCCCATAAGGACCCATAAAGACGCATAAAAACTTATAAGGACCCACATAGACCAATAAGGACTCATAAGGACACATAAATCCCCATAAGAACCCATTAGAATCCATAAAAACAAATAATGATCCATAAGGACCCATAAGGACCCATTAAATGCCATATAGATGCAAAAGGATTCATAAGAACCCCTTAAGACCCATAAGGACGCATAAGGACCGATAAGGACACAGAAGGACCCATTAGACTTCATAGGGACAAATAAGGACCTGTAGGGATGCATTTGAGTTTTTCCGGACGTATTAGGACCTATAACCTAATGTGTCCTTATGCGTCCTTATGGGTCGTTATGGGTTCTTATTGGTTCTTATTTGTGTTTATGGGTCCTTATTTTTCCCTTTGCGTCTTTATGGGTCGTAATGGGTCATTATAGGCCCTTATGCGTCTTTATGGATTGTAATGGGTCTTTATGGGTCCTTATAGGTCCTTATGCATCCTTGTGGGTCCCTGTTGGTCCTTATGCGTTTCTATCGATTCCAATGGGTCTTTGTTGGACCTTATAGAAATCCTACTGCATCGTTATCGCTTCTTATAGGTCTTTTTGCGTCCTTATGGGTTTTAATTGGACCTTATGGGACACAATAGGTCCTTATGCGTCCTGTTGGTTCCTTATCGATCGTAATGGGTCCTTACGCGTCCTTATGGATTCCAATGGGTTCTTATGCGTCCTTATAAATGCTTATTCGGTTTTATGGATTCTAATGTATCATTATGGGTCTTTATATGTCTTATTCGTCCATATGGGTCCTCATTGCACCTTATAGTTCCTTTTACGTTTGATTCTAACATGTCCTTATGGGTCCTTATATGTCCTTATTTGTCCTTATGGGTTTTTAATGGGTCCTTATGGGTCCATAAAAGTTCTTATGCTTCGTTAAAGATTCTAATGGGTCCTAATAAGTCATTATGTGTCCTTAAGAGTCATTGTGGGACTTATGGGTCTTTATAAAACTGTTTGTATCCTTATGGGTCCTTATGGGTCAGTACATGTTTTTATGCGTCGTTATGGATTCTAATGGGTTTTTGTGGGTCTTTATGAGTCATTGTTGGACTTATAGGTTTTTATAAAACATTATGCATTCTTATGGGTTCTTATGGGTCGTTATTGGTCCTTATGCGTCCCTAAGTGTTATTACGGGTCCTAATTAATCTGTATAAAATTTTAAACGTCCCTATGGATTCTAATGGGTTCTTATGAGTCATTGTTGGTCCTTATCCGTCTTTATGAGTCCTAATGGGTCTTTGTGCGTTCTTATGCGTCCTTATGGGTCCTTACATGTCCTTATGCGTCGTTATGGATTCTAATGGGTCCTTATGGGTACGTTTAGGGCCTTATGCGTTCTTATTGGTCCTTATGTGTCCCTATAAGTCCTTATGTGTCCTCAAGGTCTCTAATGGGTGCTTGCGGTCCTTTTAGGTCCTAATTCGTCCTGACAGATTTTAATGGGTCCCTATGAGTCCTTATAGATCCTTACGTGTCCTTATGGATTCGATTTGGTCATTATTGGTCTTTGTGGGTCCTTATTCGTACTTACGGAATCTAATGGGCCTTATAAGTCTTTATTCGTTTATACGAGTCTTTATGGATCTTTATTGGTCCTTATGCGTCCTTATGGGTCCTATTGTGTCCTTATGAGTCCTTATGCATCTTTATGTATTGTAATGGGTCCTTATAGGTCTTTATGCGTCCTCATTGGTCGTTATGGGTCCTTACAGATCGTAATGCATCCCAATGGATTGCAATGTGTCTCTATGGGTCCTTATAGGTTCTTATTCGTCCCTATCAATTCTAATGGGTTCTAATGGGTCTTGTAGGGTCTTATGCGTACTCATGGGTCCTATTTGGTCGATATGGTTTGTTATGTTTCTATTGGGATACTAATGGGTCCTTATGAGTCCTTATCGATCCTTGTTCATCCTTATGGATTCTAATGGGTCCATATGGGTCTTTATGGGTCCTTACGAGTCCCTATTGATCCTCATGGCTCCGTATACGTCTTTATGCGTCCTATGGGTCCTTATTGGTCCTTAATAATCCTTATGGATCCTTATGTGTCCTAATGGGTCCTTATTGGTCTTTATGCATCCTTATGTGTGCTTTTGTGTCTTTATTGGTCCTTAAGCGTTTTTATATGTCCTTATAAGTCCTTAAACGTCCTTATGGGTCTTAAAGTGTATTTATAGGTCTTTATGCGTCGTTATGGATTTTAAGGTGTTGTTATGGGTCCTTAGTCGTCCTTTAGCGTCCGTTTTTATAGGTCCTTAAGTATTCTTGTTGGTCTTTATGGTTCTTATTGGTCCTTACTCGTTCTTTCGATTCCTTAGTGGTCCTTATGCGTTTTTTCGCTTTCTTATGGGTCTTAATGGGTCCTTATAAGTCTTTATTTGTCTTTTTAGATTCTATTGGGTCTTCATGGGTCCCTATGGGTGTTAATTGGTCCTTGTAGGTCCTTATTCGTTCTTATGGGATCTAATGGGTTTGTATGGATCATCATAAATCCTTATGCGTCCTAGTCAGTCCTTATAGGTCCTTATTCGTCGTTACGGATTCCAATTGGTTCGTATAAATCCTTATGCATATTACGGGTCCATATAAATCTTAATGCGTCTTTATGCGTCCTTATGGGTCTTTACAGGTCTTTATGCGTCCTTATTGATTCCAATAGGTTCTTATGGGTATTTTCTAAGTCTTTATGCGTCCTTATTGGTTCTTACGAGTCCCTTTAAAATCTTATGTGTCCTTATGGATTTCAATGGGTCTTTCTGGGTCCTTATATGTTCTTGATCATTTATATTGATTCTAATGGGTCCTTATGGGTCCTTATTGGTCTTCATTTATCCTTATGTGTCGTGATGGGTTTTTATTCGTCCTTATGGATTCTAAAAAGTTTTTAAAGGTCAGTAGAAGTTATTATACGTTATTATGGGTCCTTATGGGTTTTTTAAATTCTTAATGCGCTCTTATGGATTCTAATGGGTGCTTAGGGGTCCTTATAGGTCCTTATGCGTCTTTATGGGTCCGTACGGGTAATTATGTGTCTTTATAGATTTTAATGGGTCCTTGCGAGTCTTTGAGTTTGGTTTGGTTTTCTAATGGATTTTCATGGGTTTTTATGGTTCCTTATAGGTCCTTATTCTTCTTTACGATTTCCACTGGATCCTTATTGGTGCTTATATGTCTTTATTCGTCTGTATGGGTTCTGAAGGGTCCTTATGGATCGTTATAGGTCCTCATGCATCATAATGGGTCCTTATGGGTTCTTTCAGTCCCTTTTGCATTTTTATGGATTCTAATGGATCCTTATGGGTCTTTAGAGGTTCTAATGCATCTTTATTGGTTTTTAGGGGTCCTCATAGATCCAGATGCGTTTTCATGGATTGTAAAGGGTCCTTATCTGTCCTTATTCGTTTTTACGCGTCCATATGGGTTCTTATGGGTCCATGTAGGTGCTTATGGATTGTAATGGGTCCTTATGGGTCCTTGTAGGTGTTTGATCGTCCTTATGAATTCTAAAGGGTCCTAATAAGTCTTTATCAATCCTTATACGTGTATATGTGTCCAAATAGGTTTTTATGGTTCCTTTTGCGTGTATATGGACTCTAATGGGTCTTTAAGAGTCCTTAAAGCTTCTTATTCGTCGTTATCGATTTTAATGTGTCCTTATGGGTCTTCAAGTTCCTTATGCGTCCTTATGGATTGTAAGGTGTTTTTAAGGACCCTTCTGAGTTTCGATGGTTCCCTATGGGTCCTTATAAATGTTTTCTGCGCCCTTAGGGGTCCTTATGGGTCGTTAATGGTTTTTATGCAGCATTATGTGTCTTTGAGGTCCTTATAGGTCCTTATTCGTTTTTATGGGTCTTTATTTGTCGTTATTGGTTTTTATGCGTCGTTATAGGTCCTTATGAGTCCTTATGAGTCCTTATAAGTCTTTATGGATTCTTATAGATTCTAACGGGTGCGTATGGGTCTGTATAATTCTTTTTGCGTCCTAATGGATTTTAATGGGTCAATCTTGGTTCTTATAGGTCTTTATTCGTCCTTAAGGATTCTAATGAATCCTCATGGGTCTTTTAGGGGCCTTTTTCGTCTTTATGGAATCTAATGGGCCTTATGGGTCCGTATAAGTTTCTATGCGTCCTTATGGTTTCCAATGAGACGTTGTGGGTCCTTATAAATCGTTATACGCCCTTATCGGTAGTTGTGGGTCTTTATAAAACCTTATGCGTCCTTATGGATCGTTATGAGTCTTTATAAGTCTTTACGAGTCCGTATGGGTCCGTATAGGTCCTGACGCGTTCTTATGGATTCTAGTGGGTCGTTACAGGTCGTAATAGGTCCGTATTCGAGCTTTTGGATTCTAATGGGTCTATATGGTTCCTAATAGGTTTTTATGAGTCTTTATGGGTTCTAATGGGTCCTTAGGAGTCTCTATAGTTTTTTTGCGCCCTTATGGATTCTAATGGGTCCTTATGTGTCCTTATAGTTGTTTATGCGTCCTAATGTAATGTAATGTGTTTTTATGGTTGTATATGGGTCTATATGGGTCCTTATGAGTCTGTATGGGTGTTTCTGAGTCTTTATAGATGTTTATGCGTCCTTATGGGTTCTTAGTTGTCCTTGTGCATCTTTATGTGTTCTTATGGGTCCTTATAAATCTTTATTCCTCTTTATGAATTGTAATGGGTCCTCATGGGTCGTCATAAGTCCTTATGCGTCCTTATGGATTTTAGTCGGACCTTCTGTGTCTTTACAAGTCATTATAAATCCTTATCGGTCCTTATGGGTCTTTATAGGTCCTTACGCGTCCTTATGAGTTTTTGTCCATCTTAAAAATCATAATGCGTATTTCCGGGTCCTTATGGGTCCTTTTAGGTCCTCATTCGTCCTTATGGATTTTAATGGGTCTTTAATGGTTTTTATAAGTCCTCATGGGTCTTTATGGATTCTAATGGGTCCTTATGGGTCTTTAAGTGTTCTTATGAGTCCAAATGGGCCCTACGGGTACTTGTATGTTTTTATGCATCCTTATGGGTCCATATGAGTCTTTGTTGGTCCTTATTCATTTTTATGTGTCCTTATGGATCCCTTTTGCGTCCTTATATGTCCTTATGGTTGCTTATTAGTCCTTATGCGTCCTTATGGGTTTAATAGGTCCTTATAGGTCCTTATGCGTACTTATGGAGCCTTATGTGTTCTTATAAATCCTTATGCGTTTTTGTGTGTCACTATGTGTCCTAATAGATCTTTGACTGTCGTAATGGGTCCTTATGGGTCGTTATTGGCCTTAATGCGTCCGTATGGGTTCTTATATGTCCTTATCTATTTTTATGCGTTCTTATGGGTCCTAATGGGTCGTTATAGATGTTTATGCTTCCTTTTGGATTCTAGTGTGGCCTTATGGGTCCTTATTGGTCTTTATGCGTCTTGATGTGTCCTTATGGGTCCTTTTAAGTGCTTTATGAGTCCTTATGGTTCCTTATTGGTCCTTATCCGTCCTTATGAGTCCTGATGGGTCCTTAAGCATCTTTATGCATCCTTATAGGTCCTAACGTGTCTGTATAAGTCATTATTTGTCCTTACGGGATCTAATGGCTCCTAAAGGATTCTTACAAGGCTTAAGCGATGTTGTACGTTCTTATGGGTTTTTATAGGTCCCAATGGGCTCTTATGGATTTTAATGAATTCTTATGGGTCCTTATAAGTTTTTAAGCGTCTTTATGTGTGTTTATGGGTCCTTATGGGTCCTTGTGCGTCTTTATAGATTCCATTGTGTCCTTATGGGTGTTTAAAGTTCCATTTGCGTCCTTGTGGATTCTAATGGTGCTTTATGGGTCCTTATAGGTTCTTATCCGTGTTAAAAAATTCCAATGGGTCGTATGGGTCTTTATAGATCCTTATTTGTTCGAATGGATTCTAATGCGTCCTTATCGGTCCGTATAGGTCTTCAAGCGTCAGTATGGGTCCTTATAGGTCTATATATTTCCTTATTCGTCCTTATGTAATGGAATTGGTGTTTTTGGCTCCTTATTATTTCTTATGCGTCTTTATGGATTTTAGTAAAACCTTACGTGTCTTTGTAAGACTTCATGCATCCTTATCGGTTCTTATTGGTTCTTATAAGTCCTTACGCATCCTTTTGTGACCTTAAGTGACCTTATGGGTCATTAAGCGTCCTTATGAGTCCTTACGGGTCCTTACAGGTCCCTATGAGTCCTTGTTGGTCTTTATGGGTCCCTATTGGTCCTTATGTGTCCTTATGGATTCTAATTGGTCTTTATGGGTCCTTATAGATCCTTATTCGTCATTATGGATTTTAGAGGGTCCTTACGAGTACTAATAGGTCCTTATGCGTACTTATTGGTCTTTATGTTTCCCTAAAAGTCTTTTTGTGTCCTTATGAAATCTAATTGGTCCTTATGGGTCCTTATAGATCCTTTGTCGTTATTATTGATTTTAATGGGTCCTTATGCAACTTTACGAGTCCTAATGGGTCCTTATAGATCCTAATGCGTCCTTAAAGGTCCTTAAGGGTTCTTACAAGTCTTTATGCGTCCTTATGTGTCTGTATGGGTCTTTATAAATCCTTATTTGTCCTTGCGGATTCTAATGAGTCTGTATGGGTCCTTATAAGTCGATATG
Source organism: Trididemnum nubilum (assembly GCA_963965965.1). Taxonomy (NCBI): domain Eukaryota; kingdom Metazoa; phylum Chordata; class Ascidiacea; order Aplousobranchia; family Didemnidae; genus Trididemnum; species Trididemnum nubilum. Next base: position 177,900 of record OZ014489.1, on the reverse strand, counting down.
CGTCCCTGTTGGTCCAGATAACCCCTTAAAGTTTTTGATGCTTCCTTATGGATTCTGATGGGTCCTTATGGGTCGCTAAAGATCCTTAATCGTTGCTCTGGATTCTAATGGGTCCCATTGGGTCTTTATCGGTCCTTATGAATCGTAATGGGTCCTAATGTGTCCTTATGCGTCTATATGAATTGAAATGGGTCTTTGTAATGACGCCTAAGGACCTATAAAGACTCATAAAAACTTATAAGGACTGATAAGGATCTATAAGTACACTTAAAGACCTATTACAATCCATAAGGACCCAGAAAAACCCTTAAAAATGTATGAGGAGCAATGAGGACCCATAAGTACTCACTAAAATCCATAAGGATGAATAAAGCCCTTCAAAAACCCATAAAGACCCATAAGGACGCCTAAAGACCTATAAAAACCCATAAGGACTGATACGGACGCGTAATGATTTATAAGGACTCATAAAGTCCCATCTGAATCCATAAGCACGCATAAAGCTTTACAAAGACCCATTAGAATCTATAAGGACGCAAAAGGAACTATGAGGACCCATAAAAAACCTTAAGGAAACATTAGGACTCCTAATGCCACATAAGGACCATTAGATCCCATAACGACGTTTAAGGACCTATAAGGACCGATTAAGACCCAATAGGACCCATTAGAATCCATAGAGACAATTAAGGATTTATAAGGACCCATTAAGACCCATAAGGAAGCCGAAAGACACATAAAGACTTGTAAGAACACATAAGGACACATAACAACGCACTAGGACCTACGAGTACCGATATAGGACTCATAAGGACGGATAAGGACCAATAAGGACCCATAAAAACCAATGTGAAAGCATATGAACCTATAAGAACCCATAACGACCCATTAGACTCCATAAAAACTAATAAACACATATAAGGACGCATAAGGACTGATTAGAATCCATAAGAACGCATAAGGACACGTAAGGACCCATAAGGAACCAACATCATGCTAACGAAGCTATTGTGTCCCATAAGGACCAATTAGAATCCATAAGGACGCATAAAGTAATATAAAAAGCGATAAGCACGCAGTAGGAATTATATAAAGACCCATAAGGACCCATAGGAATCGATTGAAACGCATAAGGACGTATAGGGTCCCACCAGGAACCTATAAAGACCCATAAAGACCCATTACAATCCATAGGGACGCATAAGGACCTATAAAGACCCATTAGGACCCATAAGGACACATAGGGACTACAAGAACTCACAAAGACACATAAGGACCAATAAGGACCCAAAACGACCCATAACAATGCATAAGGAGACATAACGACACATAAGGATGCATAAAAACCCTAAAAAACCCATAAACCTTGTGCATCCTTATGGGTCCTTATAGGTCTTTATGCGTCCTTATGCGTCTTTATGGGTCCTAATGGGTCCTTATAAAACTTTATGCTTCCTTATGGATTTTAATGGACTCTTATGGGTCCTTATTGGTCCTTAAGCGTCTTTATGTGTCCTTATAGGTTCTTATTGGTCCTTATCCGTCCTATAAATCCTTCTGGGTTCTTATGCGTCCTTATGCTCCCTTATGGATCCTAAAAGGTCCTTACAGGTCCCTATTTGACTTTATGGATTCTCATGGGTCCGTATTGGTCCTTATGCGTCATTGTGGGTCCTTATGTGTTTTTATGGGTTCTTATGCGTCGTTATGGGTCTTTATGGGTGCCTATAAGTCCTCATGCGTTTTTGTGTGTCCTTATGGGTCGTTATAGGTATTTATGCGTCTTTATGGGTTTTTATGGGTGCTCATAAGTTTTTATGCGTCCTTATGTCTCTTTATTCGTTCTTATAGGTCCTTATGCGTCCTTATGGGTCCTTGCAGGTTCTTATAAGTTTTTATTCGTCTTTATGGATTCTAACAAATCTGTATGTGTGTTTATAGGTCCTTATGCGACCTTGTTGGTCCTTATGCGTCCTTTAGGTGCTGATGCGTCTTTATAGAGTCTAAAGCGTTTTTATAGGTCTTTATTTGTCCCTATGGATTCTAATGGGTTGTATTGTGTCCTTATCGGTCTTTATGCATCTATATAACGTCCAATGGATCTTTATGGGTCTAATGGGTCTTTATGCGTCTAATGGGTCCTTATGGGTCCTTATCGGTCCTTATTCGTCCATATGGATTCTATTGGGTCTTTATATTTCCTTATTTGTGCTTATGGATTCTATTATGTTCTAATGGGACTTTATTGGTCTTTATTAGTTTTTATCGGTCCTTATGGGTCTTTATAAGTGTTTATGCGTCCTTATGGGTCCTTTAGGGGCTGTACTGGTTTTTATGCGTCCTTATGTGTCCTTAAGGGTCTTTAGAGCTTTTTATGCGTCCTTATGGGTTCTTATGTGTTCTTCTTCGTCCTTATGCGTCCTTATGGGTCCTTATAAGTCCTCATGCGTCCTTATTAGTCCCTATGGGTCTTAAAGTTTATTTTTATGTGTTCATGCGTATTTATGGTTTCTAATGGGTCCTAATGGGTTGTTCTTGCCAATTATGCGTTCTTATGGGTCTTTGTAGTACGTTATGCATTTTTATGGATCCTGATGGGTTCTTACTGGTTTTTTTTTATGAGTCTTTATGAGTCCTTAAGTGTCCTTATGCTTCCTTATGGGTCCTAATGGGTCTTTATAGGTATTTGTTCGTCCTTATGGACTGTATTTGGTCCTTATGTGTTTTTGTATGTCCCTATGCGTTTTTATGGGTCCTCATGGGTCTTTATAGGTTTTTATGCGTCCTTATACAATCTAATGGGTTCTTATAGGTCCTTGTAAAAGATTATGCGTCCTTATGAATTTTTATAGTTTTTTTTTTGCGTCGTTATGGATTCTAATGGGTCCTTATAGGTCTTTGTACGTCCTTATTCGTTCTTATGGATTCTAATGGGTCCTTATGGGTCCTTATAGGTTCTTTTGCGTCCGTACCGGTCTCAAAGAGTCCTTATACTTCCTTTTGTGTCCTTATAAGTTCTAATTAGTCCGCATGGGTCGTTATCGGTCCTTTCTCGTCCTTATGGATTCAGATGGGTAATTATTGGTCTTTATAGGTCTTTAGGGGTCCTTATTGGTCCTAATGGGTTATTATAGTTTTTTATGCGTCCATACGAATTTAAATGGGTTTTTATGTGTCCTTATGGGTTTGTATGGGTCCTTATGTGTCCTTATGAGTGCCTATGCGTCCTTATAGATTCTAATGGGTCCTCTTTGGTTCTTATAGTTCTGTTTGCGTCGTTATGGAGTCTAATCGGTGTTTATGGGTCTTTATAGGTCCTTATTCGTTTTTACGGAATCTAATGTGTCTTTACGGGTCGTTATAAGCCCTCATGCGTCCTTATGGACTCTATAGGGACCTTCTGAGTCCTTATAAATCTTTGTACGTTTTTATCGGTCCTTATGTGTCTTTATGGGTCTATACTAGCCTGTTTACATGTGCACTTTTGGGAACCAGTTTTTAGTTTTAGTGCTTGATCTTTGCTGAGTCACACACAATTCCTAATTCAGAAAGGTAATTCAGATTTTTTTTGTGTGTGACTCAGCAAAATTCAGGCACTAGAGCTAAGAAATGGTTCCCAAAAGTGCACATGTAAACAGGCTAGATATGTCCTTAAGCGTCCTTATGGGTCCTTTAGGGTCCTTACAGGTCCTTATGCGTCCTTATTGATTTTATTGGGTGCAATGAAACATTTGGACGCATAAGGACTTACAAGAACCCATAAGGTCTTTTAAGCACGAATATAGCCTGTTTACTTGTGCATTTTTGGGAACCAGTTCTTAGTTCTAGTGCCTAAATTTTGCTGAGTCACACACAAAAACGGTTTTGATTGTGACTCAGCAAACCTTTTTTGTGTGTGACTCAGCGAAATTCAGGCACTAGAACTAAGAACTGGTTCCCAAAAGTGCACATGTAAACGGGCTAATAAAGACCTTTAAGGACCAATAAAGACCCATATGGACGCTTAAGGATTTATAAGGACACATAAGGACCCATTGGAATCCATCAGTACACATAAAAACTCATAAAGACCCATGAATACCAATGATGACGCATAAGGACTTATAAGTACCCATGAAGACCCATTCGAATCCACAAGGACGCATAAGGACCGGTAAGGGCCCATAAGCACTCAAAGAGATGCGTAAGAACCTAATAGGACCCATAAGGACGCAAAAAAAGTGATAAACACCCATAAGGTCCAATTAGATTCCATAAAGACTCATAGGGACTTATAAGGACACACAAGGACCCACTAGAATCCATAAGGACGAATAAGGACCTGTAAGGTAGGGTGGAGTGAAAAAACTTTTTTTTCAAATAGCACCACATCACCCATCTAGACATCTGGAAACTTACCCAAAACTAACTTTTGGCAAGTTTGGTGGAGTTGGCACTTGAACCCAGCCACCTACCAGAGGTCAAAGGTCACAAAAAGTCAAATTATTAAAAATTGGCATATCTGCAAAACTAAGCATGGTAGAGAGTTGATATATAACTTAAAATTTGCAGAATCATCATGTTTATATCTGGTCCAAGAAAACTTTTTTGTGTAAACTCTCTCATTTTGGAGTAATTTAAAAAAAACTAAATTTTTACACATTTAACAGGTAAAAACTGGGAATTTTTTCAAAAGTTTGTGTTTAAGAGCTCTGTTATGATGATTAGAAGAAAATGTTTGGCTGCAGATATAAACATATAATCTTTTAAAGTTGGAGATGAAGACATCAAATATATTGGCAAAAAGGAATTTCCTAGTGGTCAACTTCCTACCAAAAAAGATGTAATTTAGCGACTGCTTTGGCAAAACAATTGGCATACAAAGAAAGTGACAATGACAATTTCACAAGAAATTATCGACATTTGGCTGTTCTGTACTGTATATCCAACATCAAAACCATCTGTTCATAAGAAAGTGTTGGAATTGATAATTTTAACAAGTTGGATAAATACCCTAAAGTTAAGCGAGGTTCATCATACGAAAAAAAAGTAAAAGATTTCCCAAGGAATTCTGAAACACTTATTGACGTATTTTGTTATGATGAGAAAAAACAAAGTAAAATTGAGAAATCCTTTCAATTGAAAATGACCAAATCAGAATAAAAATTTTTTCAAGGTCAAGAAAGTCTTAGACAAGCCAAATGTGTGAAAGTGCAAGAAAAATCGACTCCCAGTGAACCAAGATTTCAACATAAGGAAATATAAAAAACCATAAGGACCCTTTAGAATTGATAAAAACGAATACAGACCGATAAGGACCCATAAAGACCCATTAGAATCCATTAAGGTGCTCAAAGACCCATCAGGACCATTAGAACTTTCATAGACGTTTGAAGACTTACAAAAACATAAAAAGACCCATTAGAATCCATAGGGATGAATAAAGACCTATAAGGACCCATACGGACCCATTAGAATCGAAAGGGACGCTGCAGGACCTACAAGGACACATTAGGACCAATAAGGACGCATAAGAACCTAAAAAGACTCGTAAAGACCAATTAGAAACCATAAGGTTGCATAAGGATCTGTAAGAACCCAGAAGGATCCATAAGGACACATAAGGACGCAAACAGACCTTTAAGGACCCATAACGACACATAAGAAAGCATAAAGACTTATAAGAACCCATAAGGACGCATAAAATCCCATTAAGCCCCATTAGGACCTATACGGTTGCATTAGGACGCATAAGGACCCATAAAGACCCATTAGAATCCGTATAGACCAGTTATGACCTACAAGGACCAGTAAAAACAAATTAGAATCCATAAGGATGTAAAAAAAAGTATAAGGACCCACAAGGACACATTACAATCTACAAGAAAGCATAAGGAATTATGAGGCCCTTTAAGAACCCATTGGGACGCAAAAGGACTAAAAAAACTCATAAGAACACATAAAGAGGTATAAGAACTCGTAAGGACACACAAGGATGCATAAGGACTTATAAAAAACCATAGGGCTTAATAAGGTCGCATAAGGACCTATAACAACCCATTAGGACCCATAAAGACGCATAACGACGCATAAGGACCCACAAAAACCCATAAAGATCGATACGGCTGCATAATGGCTTACATGTACCCATAAGGACCCATTAGAATCCATCAGGGCGAATAAGAAACTATAAGTACCCATTAGAATCCATAAAGACGCGAGTAGAACTAAAAGGACCCATAAGGACGCATAAAGATTTATAATGACACATATGGACCCATTAAATCCCATAAAGACGAATAAAGACCTATAAAGACCGATGTGAACCCACAAGGACTCATTAAAATCCATAAGGACGAATAAGGACTTAAAAGGGCCCATTAGGACCCATAAGCAAGCATAAGGACGCAAAAGGATCCATAAGGACTCATAAGGACGGATAAAAACCAATAAGGACCCATAAAGACCAATAACAAAACATATGGACCTATAAGGACAGATAAGAACCCAAAAGGACCCATAAGGATGCGTAAAAAACTATAAGGACCCTATAGGACCCATAAAAATGGTCAAAGACTTATAAGGACCCAAAAAGATGCATACGGACCAAAAAAGGACACTTAAGCACACATAAGAATGCATAAGGCCTATAAGAACCCATTAAGACACATGAGGACTCATAAGGACCAATAACGACCCATAAGGACCCATAAGACGCATAAAAACCTATTAGAAACCATAAAGCCCATAGGGACTCATAAGGACCCATAAACACCCATAAGGACCAATTAGAATCCGAAAGGACGCATGATGGACAATAAAGCACCCATAAAAGCCCATTTGAATCCATAAGGACGAATAAGAACCGATCAGGACTAATAAGGACCCATTAGAATCTATATAGAAACATAAGGACCCATATGGACAAATTAGGACCCATGCGAACGCATAAGGACCTATAAAGACTCAATAGGACCCATTAGAATCGATACGAACAAACAAGGACCAATAAGGTCACATTAGGACACATTGGAATCCATAAGGACGCATACAAACCTATAAGGACACAATAAGACCCATAAGGACGCATAAGGACCCTATTGGACTCATAAGGACACATAAGGACCCATAAGGACGCATAAAAACCTATAAGGACCCTATAGGACCCATAGGGACGTTTAAGGACTTATAAGGACCCATAAAAACGGACAAGAACCAATAAGGACACATAAGCATACATAAGAACGCATAAAGATCTATAAAGACTCATTAAGACACTTAAGGACTCATAAGGACCAATAAGAACACATAAAGATCCGTAGGAACGAATAACGACTTATAAAGCCCATTAGAATCCGTAAGGACAAATAAAGATCCTTAAGGACCAATAAGGACCAAATAAAATCTATAAGGACACATAAGGGCCTATAGGGACTCATAAAGACCCATTGGAATCCGTCAGTACGAATTAAGACTGGTAAGGACCAATAAGAATGCATAACAACTTATACGTACTCATAAGGATACATTAGAATCCATAAGGCTGCTTAACGACTTGTAAGGCCCCATAAAAACGCATAAAAACGCATAAAAACCCTATACGGACCCATAAGGACCCATTAAAATTCATAAGGACAAAGAAGGAGCAATAAGAACGCATAAGGACACCATAGAATCCATAAAAACAAATAGGCACCTATAAAAACACATAAGGACCATATAGCATCCATAAGGACGCATAAGGATACATAAGGACTCATAAGGAACCAACAAGATGCAAAAGGAGCTAAAAAAACAACCAACAAAATGCAAAAGTCCCATAAAGACCAATTAGAATCCATAAGGACACATAAGGACCTATAAAAAGCGATGAGGACGAAGTAGGAATTATATAAGGACCCACAAAGACCCATTGGAATCGATTGAGTTGCATAGGGATCTATAGGGACCCACAAGGACGCATAAAGAGGGATAATGGGTCTTTATTGGTCGCATAATGGGTCCATATTGGTCATTTATTGGTCTTTATTGGTAACTATGCGTCTTTAGGTGTCCTTATGGGTCCTTATTGGTCTTTATCCATCCTTACAAATCCTTCTGGGTCCTTATGCGTCCTTATGCTTTCTAATGGGTTCTAATGGGTCCATGAAGATCGCTATTCGTCCTTATCGAATCTCATGAGTCCGTATTGGTCCTTAGGCGTCTTTATGGGTCCTTATGTGTCCTAATGGGTCCTTATGCATCCTTTTGGGTCCTTATGCGTCCTTATGTGTCCTTATAGGTACTTATGCGTCTTTATAAGTTCTTATAGGTGCTTATAAGTCCTTTGTGTCCCCATGGATTGTAATGGAACCTAATGAGTCGTTATAAGTCCTTGTGCGTCCTTATTGCACCTTATGGGTCCTTACAGTTCCTTACGCGTCCAGATGTGTCCTCATGATTCCTTACAGGGCCTTATGCGTTCTATTGAGTCCTTATGGGCCGTTACAGGTCGTTATGCGTTCTTATGGATTCTAATTGGTTATTATGGGTACAAATAAGTCCTTCTGCCTCCTTGTTGGTCTTCATGGGTCCCTATAGATCGGTATGTGTCCTTATAGATTTTAATGGGTTTTTATGGGACTTCAAGGATCCTTATGAGTCTTATTGAGTCTTTGTGTGTCCTTATTAGTCTTTATTCGTCCTTATTTGTCCTTATTGTTCCTTGAAGGTCCTTATGCATCCTTATGAGTTCTTATGGGTCTTTATAAGTTCTTATGCGTCGTTATGGATTCTAATGGATCTGTACAAGTCTTTATAGATCGTGATGTGCTGTTATTGGTCCTTATAGGTCCTGATGCGTCCTTATAGCTTTTAGTGGGTCCTTATAGGTTTTTATTTGTCCCTATGGATTTTAATGGGTCCTATTGGGTCCTTATCGGTCCTTATGCGTCTGTATGGGTCGAAAGGGGTCCTTACGGGTCCTTATGCGTCTATATGGCATCTAAAGGGTCTTAATGGGTCCTTATCGGTCCTTCTTCGTCCTTATGGATTCCAATTGGTCTTTATACTTCCTTATGTGTTCCTATGGATTCTAATGGGTTCTAATGGGATGTTTTTAGTCTTTATGCAATCTTATGTGTCCGTATAAATCCTCATGCGTCCATATACGTCTTAATGGGTCTTAATGAGTCCTTATCTGTCTTTATGCGTCCTTATGGATTCTAGTGGGTCCTTATGGGTTTTTATTGGTCCTTATGCATCCCTATGGGACCTTATGGGTCTTTGTAGATCCTTATGCATTCTTATTGGTCCCTATGGGTTTTTAATGGTTTTTCTTCTTCCATATGAATGCTTATGGGTCCTTATGTGTTTTTATGGTTCCTTTTGGGTCCTAATGGGTCCTTATAGGTTTTTGTTCTTCCTTATGGATTCTAATTGGTCCTAATGGGTCCTTATAAGTCCTTATGCGTCCTTGCACAATCTAATGTGTCCTTATGGGTCCTTATAAATCCTTATTCGAACTTATGGATTTTAATGGGTCCTTAAGAGTTCTGATAAGTCGTTATGCGTTTTTCTGGGTCCTTGGACTATTTTTTGCGTCCTAATATGGGTCGTTATCGGTCCTTATTTTTCTTTATGGATTCTAATGGGTCTTTATGGGCCCTTATAGGTATTTATGGGTCCTTATTGGTTTTAATATGTGCTTATGCATCCTTATCGATTCTAATGGGTCTTTATGAGTTCTTACAGTTCCTTTTGCGTCCATATGGATTCTAATCGGTCTTTATGGGTCCTTTCAGGTTCTTATTCGTTCTTACGGGTTCCATTGGTCTTTATGGGTTTTTATAGATCCTATAAGGACCAATTAGGACTCATAAGGACCATAAGCAACCATTAGTAGCCATGAGGACATATTGGGACCTACAAGGACCCATAAAAACCAATAAGAATGCATAAGGACCTATACGTACCCATAAGGACCGATTAGAACCCATAAGGACGCATAAGGACCTGTAAGAAACCATAAGGACGCATATAGACGCATAAGGACCCAGGAGGACTAATACAGACGAATAAGGACCAGTAAGAACGCATAACGACGCATAAAGACCAATAACGACCAATAAGGACGCATAGGGCTTCATAAGGACGCAAAAGGACCAATAAGGACAGAAAAGGACCCATAAGGACGCATAAGGTTTTATAAAAACTCATAGGACCCACAACTACTCATAAAGACCCTCAAAGACTCATTAGGACCCGCTAGAATCTATGGCTACACATAAGAACCTAAACGGACACATAAGAACCCATTAAAATCCATAAGAACAAAAAAGGACATATAAAGCCCTTAAGGACACATTAGAATCCATACGAACATAAAAGGAACTATAAGGACAAATGAGGACTCAAAAGGATGAAAAAGGACCTATAAATACCCATAACGACTCATTAGAATCTATAAAAATTAATAACACATATGAGGACGCATAATGACTCGTTAGAATCCATAAGGACACATAAGGACACATAAGGACCCATAAAGAACCAACATCACGCTAAAGAAGCTATTGTGTCCCATAAGGACCAATTAGAATCCATTACGACGCGAAAGGAAATATAAAAAGCGATAAGCACACATTATTAAATATGAAAGAACTCATAAGAACCCATTGAAATCGATTGAGATGTATAAGGACCTATAAGATCCCACAAGGACGCATAAAGACCCATAAAGACCAATAAAGACCCATTACAACCCATAGGGACGCATAAGGACCTATAAAGACCCATTAGGACCCATAAAAACGCATAGGGACCAACAAGGACCCACGAAGACGGATAAGGACCATTAAGGACCAATAAGGACCCATAACAACCCATAAGGACGCATAAGGACACATAACGACACATAAGGACGCATAAAACCCAAAAAAGACCTGCAAATTTCATGCATCCCTATGGATCCTTATTAGTCCTTATGCATCCTTATGCGTCCTTATGGGTCCTAATGGGTCCTTATAGGACTTTATGCTTCCTTATGGATTCTAATGGGTCCTTATGGGTCCTGATGCGACTTTATGGGTTCTAATGGGACTTTATTGGTCTCTATGAGTTTTCACCGGTCCTTATGAGTTCTTATAAGGCTTTATCCGTCCTTATGGGTCCTTTAGGGGCCTAACAGGTCCTTATGCGTCCTTATGTGTTTTTAAGGGTCCTTAGAATTCTTTATGCGTCCTTATGGGTCCTTGTGTGTCCTTATTGGTCCTTATGCGTCCCTATGTGTCCTTATAAGTCCTCATGCGTCATTATGAGTCCTTATGGGTTTTAATGGTTTTTTATATGTCTTCATGCGTATTTGTGGTTTCTAATGGGTCCTGATGGGTCCTTATTGCTGTTTATGCGTCCTATGGGTCCTTATGGTTCTTTGTAGGTTGTTATGCATTTTTATGGGTCCTAATGGGTCCTTATTGGTCCTTATTTTTCCTTATGAGTCTTAATGGGTTTTTAAGTGTCCTTATGCGTCCTTATGTGTCCTTAAGGGTCCTTAGAGGTCCTTATGCGTCCTTACAAGTTTTTATGTGTCCTTATTGGTCCTTATGCGTCCCTATGGGTCCTTATAAATCTTATAAACGCGTTTTTATGAGTCCTTAAGGGTTTTAATGGTTTTTTATATGTCTTCATGCGTGTTTATGGTTTCTAATGGGTTCTGATGGGTTTTTATTGCTCCTTATGCGTCCTTATGGGTTCTTATGGGTCTTTGTAGGTTGTTATGCATTTTTATGGGTCTTGATGGGTCCTTATTGGTCTTCATTTTTCCTTATGAGTCTTTGTGGGTCCTTAAGTGTCCTAATGCTTCCTTATGGGTCCTAATGGTTCGTCCTTATGGATTGTAATTGGTCCTTTATATGTCCTTAAATGTCATTATGCGTTCTTATGGGTCCATGTGGTTCCTTAAAGGTCTTATGCGTCCTTGTGTATTCTAATGGGTTTTTATAGGTCCTTGCAGGTCTCTATGCGTCCTTATGGATTTTTATAGTTTCTTTTGCGTTCTTATGGATTCTAATGGGTCCTTATGGGTCTTTTTAGGTCCTTATTTGTTTTTATGGATTTTAATGCGTCCTTATGTGTCCTTAGGTGTCATTATGCGTCCAAACCGGTTTTTATGAGTTTTTATACTTCCTTTTTGGTCCTTATGAGTATTAATTAGTTTGTATGGGTTGTTATCGGTCCTTTCTCGTCCTTATGGATTCAGATGGGTAATTATTGGTTTTTATAGGTCTTCATGGGTCCTCAATTGTCTTAATTGGTTTTTATAGTATTTTATGCGTCCACACGGGTTCTAATGGATCCTTATGTATCCTTTTTGCTCCTTATGTGTTCTTATGAGTGCTTATGCGTCCTTATAAACTCTAATGGGTCCTTTTCGGTCTTTGTAGTACTTTTTGCGTCCTTATGGATTCTAATCGGTCCTTATAGGTCTGTATTCGTTTTTACGAAATCTATTGGGTCTTTATGAGTCTTTATAAGTCCACATGCGTCTCTATGGATTCTAATGGGACCTTATGGGTCCTTATAAGTCTTCATAGATTTTTATCGGTCCTTATGTGTCACTATGGGTCCTTATAGGTCCTTAAGCGTTTTTATGTGTCTTTATGCGTTCTTATAGGTTTTATTGGGTGCAATGGCACATAAGGACGCATAAGGACTTACAACAACCCATAAGGTCCCATAAGCACAAATAAAGACCATTAAGGACCGACAAAGACCCATAAGGATACGTAAAGTATTACAAAAACTTGTAAGAACCGAAAAGGACGCCTATTGAATTCTAAGGACCTGTAAGGACCCATTAGAATCTTTAGGGACGAGCAAGAACCTATAAGGAACCAGACGAACCCATTTGAATCTATAAAGACGAATATGGACCTATAACAACCCATATAGACCCATTAGAATCCGTAGGGACGATTAAGGACCTAGAAAAAAATATAAAGACCCATTAGAATCCATAAGGACGCATAAAACCTTTGAGGATCCATTGGCACCCATAAGGACTTCTAAAGACCTATAAAGACCTATGAGGACCCATTAGATTCCTTAAGACGCATAAAGACTTATAAGGATTAATTACGACCCATAAAGACGCATAAGAACGCATACGGACCTATGAAGACCCACAAAAACCCATACGGATGCATAAAAACCTATAAGAACACATAAAGACGCATGAAGATCTATAAAGCACTACAAGGACTTAAAGAAACTCATAAGGACACGTAAAGACTCAATAGCACCCATTAGAATCTATAAGAACGCATAAGAACATATAAGTACCCAATTGGAATCCATTAGAACGGATAAGGACCGATAAGAACCCGTAAGGACGCATTAGAATCCATAAGGACGAAAGAGGAAATATAAGAACGCATTAGAAACCATTACAATTTATAAGGACGCACATAGACCTATTAGAATCCATAAGGACGCATAAAGACCTATAACGACCCAGTAGGACCCATAAGGACCCATTAGAATCCATAAGGACGCAATAGGAAGTGTAAGGACTCATACGGACCGATACGGACGCATAAGGACTTAGAAAGTACCATAAGGACCCATTAAAATCCATAAAAACGAAAAGGACGTACAAGGACCCACAGGGGCACATTAGAATCCATAAGAACGCAAAAGAAACTATAAAATCCATAAGTACGCATAAAGACCTATAAGGACCTACAAGGACCCATTAGAATGAATAAAGACGCATAAAGACCTATAACGAACCATGAGGAGCCATAAAACCGCATAAGGACCTATTAGGACACATAGGGACCAATTACAATCCAAAAGGACAAACAAAGACAAATAAGGACCCATTAGGACCCACAAAGATGCATACGGACACTTAAAGACCCATAAAGACTCATAAGGAAGGATTAGGACCAAAAAGGACCAATAAGGACCCATAAGAATGCATAACAGATAAGAACCCATAAGAACCCCTTATGTGTCCTGATGCGTTTTTATACGCCGGTATGCATCCTTATGGGTCCTTATTTGTCTTTATATGTCATTTTGCGCCCGGATGAGTCTTTTTGGGTCCTTACAGGTTCTTATGCGTCTTTTTGGATTCTAATGTGTCGTTATGGGTCGTTTTAGGTCCCTATTTGTCCCGATGGATTCTAATGGGTCCTTATGGGTTTTTTATAGGTCCTTATGCGTCCTTATGTATTATAATGAGTCCTTATGGGTCCTTATGGATTCTTATTCGTCCACACGGATTCTAATTTTCTTTAAAAGTCCTTATGCGTCTTTTTGTGTTCTTATTGGTCCTTTTGCGTCCTTATGTGTCTTTACGGGTCTTTATGCGTTTTTATGGGTCCTAATGGGTCCTTGTAGGTCCTAATGCGTCCTTATGGGTTTTTATAAGTCCTTATGCTTCCTTATGTGTCATTATGGGTCCTCATAGGTCCTTATGCGTCCTTATTGGTGTCCTTGTTGGTTTTTATGGGTTCTTATAGTTCTTATACGTCTTTATAAGTCCTTATACGTCGTTATGGATTTTAATGGGCTTGTATGGGTCTTTATAGGTTCTTATGTGTCTTTATTAGTTTTTATGGGCCCTTATAGTTCCAATTGCGTCCTTATGAATTTTAATGAGTGCTTATTGGTCCTTATAGATCTCTATTCGTCCCTATGGTTTGAAATATGTGCTATTGGGTCCTTATCCGTCGTTATGCATCGTTATGGTTCCCAATGTGTACTTATGGATCTTTATGGGTCTATATGGATTCTAATGGGTCCCCATAAAGACGCATTAGGACCTATAAGGACCCATTAGGATGCTTTAAGACCAATTAGGACTCATAAGGACCCACAACGACGCATAAGGACTTATAATAACCGATACAAACACATACCCATGCGAAAAGACCTATAAAGACCAATAAGGACCAATAAGGACGCATAATGACTTATAAGGACACCTAAGGACCCATTAGAATCCATCAGGAGGAACAAGGACTTGCAAGGAACTATAAGGACCTTATAGACTCCATTAGGACACATAAAAACCTCAAAGGACCTATAAGGCTGCATCAGGACCTATAAGTACCCATAAGAACCCATTAGAATCCATAAGGACGAATGAGGACCTATAAGGACCCATTAAGACCCATGAAAATCCGTAAAGACGAAAAAGGAACTATAAGAACCCATAAGGACCTATAAGCATCCATAAGGATGCATAAGGACTTTTAAGGACCCATAAGGACCAATAAGGATTCAAAAGGACCTATGAGAACCCATTAGAACTCATTAGAATCCATTAGGCTGCATAAGGATTTAAAATACACATAAGGACTTTTAAGGACGCATAAGGACTCGTTACAATCCATAAAAACGAAGAAAAACTTATAAAAACCCATTGGGACCAATAAAAACGCATAATAACGCATAAAGACCAATAAAAACTCATAAGGACGGATAAGCACCAACAAGGACCCATAACGACCCATTAAAATCTTTAGGACGCATAAAGACTTATAAGGATTCATTAGGACCCATAAAGACGCATAAGGACTCATAAAGGACACATAAGGACGCATGAAGACCTATAAAAAACCATCGGGACCGATAAAGACTTATAAAGACCCCTAAAGACTCATTAGGACCCATTAAAATGCATAAAGATGCATAAAACTTTTAAAGACCCATAAACACCCATTGAAATCCATAAGGACGAAAATAAACCTCTAAGGATCCATAAGGACTCATTAAGTATCATACGGACGTAATAGGAACTATAAAGACCAATAAGTTCCCATAAGGACGAATAAGGACCTAGAAGGACACATAACGACCCAGTAAAATCCATAAAAACGAGAAAGGACCGGTAAGGACGCATAAGGACCCACTAAAATTGATAAGGACGCATAAAGAAACATAAGGACCCATAAAAACCCATTAGGAAAACAAATAGATGCATAAGGACCTATAATGTCCTATAAAGACCAACCAGAATCCATTAGAATGCATAAGGACCTATGTGGACGGATAAAAAAGCAGAAGGAATTATATAAGGACACATTAAAACACATTGGAATCGATAAACACGAAAAAGGAACTATAAGGAACCCATAAGGACGCATAAGAACTTTAAGGGACACATAAGCACCCTCAAAGACGCATAAGGACCTATAAGGACCCATAAATATCCATAAAATTGCAAAAAGACCTATCAGGACCTATAAAGGCCCATTACTATCCATAGGGACGCATAAGGACCTGTAAAGACCCACAAGAACGGATCAGGACCAATAAGTACCCATATCGACCCACAAGAACGCATTAGGATCTACAAGGACCCATAAAAACTCACAACGATGCACTCACAACGACGCATGCACTCACTCACAAAAACTCACAAGGACCCATAAAAACCTTAGATTTTACAGGGGTGCATAAGGACTTCTAAGAATCTAAAAGGACACTTAAGGACTTATAAGGACACATAACGACCCATTAGATTCCATACGCACGCCTAAGGACCTATACGGACCCATAAGGAACCATTAGAATCCTCAAGGACGTATAAGAATTTATAATGACGCATAAGGACTCATAAGGACACATTAAAATCAATGAGTACGCATAAGGACCTATAAGGATGCATAAGGAGCCATAAACACCTATAAGCATCCATAAAGAATGATTAGGACGCAGAAGGACCTATAAAAACCCATAAGAACGCATACGGACCCAGAAAAACCCAAAAGGACGCATAGAAACTCATCGAAAGCTATAAGGACCATTAGAATCTATAAAGACGCATAAAAAACTATAAGAACACAAACGGACAGATTAGAAACTATAAGGGCACATAAAGACACATAAGGACCCATAATGATCACGAAGGACGCACAACGACCAATAAGAACGAATAAAGACCTATAAGGACGAATAAAGACCTATAAAAACCCATTAAAAACCATAAGGACGAATAAGGACCTAGAAAAAACCATAAAAATCCATATAAACGCATAAGGATTTATAAGGAACCATGAACACCCATTAAAATCATTAAAGACGCGTTAGGACCAATAAGGACCCTATACAAACCATAACGAAACGTAAGGACAAAAAAGGACACATATGGATCTATTACAATCCAAAAGGACGCATAAAAACCTATAAGGACCCACTAGGACCCATTAAAAACAATAAGGACAAAAAAAACTTATAAAAACCCATAATGACCCATTAGAATCCATAAGGACGCATACGGACTAATAAAGATCAGAAGGATTTTTAAGGACGTGTAAGGTAATATAAGGACCCATAACGATCCACAAGGACACCTTAAAATCTATAAGAACTCATAGGGACTTATAAAGACCCATAGGGACGCATAATGTCCGATTAGGATCCATAAGGACGCATAAAGACTCAAAACAAGTCATAGGGACCCCAGAAAATCCATAAGGACGCATGAGGACCTAAAACGATGCATAAGGACCTACAGTATAAAAACGCATAAAGCTCTATAAGGACTCATACGGACTCATAAGGACCCATATTGACTCATACGGACGCATAAAGACCTAGGAGGACCCATAAATTGATAAGATTGATAAGTGATACTACTCTAGATGGATTGGAACGACTCTGTAACAGTGAATTACTACTTGTATGCGAGTGGATGACTTCAAATCGTTTGGCTCTTAATCCTTACAAAACTCAAGCTTTGCTAATTTCCCACCGTAAAATTAATTCTAAGACTTTCAGCTTGGCTATAAACAATATCCCGATTAATATCACCCCAACAGCCAAGTATTTGGGCATAGAAATCGATTCAAGTTTGTCATTTACAAATCAAATTAACAAAATTGAGGCCAAAATATCAACAGCATTGGGTATTCTGTTTCGGCTTCAACATTTTGCCCCTAAACAAATATTGATCTCGGTTTACTACTCTTTAGTCTACCCTCATTTATGCTATGGAATAATTGTTTGGGGTTCTACATCTAACTATCTTCTAAACAGACTTCAAGTACTGCAAAACAAATGTCTTCGAGTTATTGAAGGTTGGCAATTCAAACAAAAAATTAAACCATTGTATGAAAAGTATGATTTTCTCAATATTAACCAAATTCATTTCTTCGAAGTAGCCAAATTTATGTATTACAGTGTGCATCGCCTACAGCCTGCGATATTTGATGATTACTTCAAATTTGTGAGTAGTGTTAGTAGACATCGCTTGAGAAGCGTGAATGACGACAAACTCTATCTACCCTTTTTCAAAAACAAATCTGGTCAAAATTCAATAAAATTTAAAGGGGTTAAAATCTGGAATTCTCTACCAAAAAACATTAGAACTCTTCCCTTAGTTAAATTCAAAAAGAGCTGCCATCAATACTCGAAAAACTACATCGAATAAGTAATGCTTGCAAAACTTTGCATAACTTGTAATCTAATCGGGTGTAAAACAGTGACTTCGCAAACCACAACTCTTAATTTAGCCAATTGCATATGCCAACAGGAGTTTGTTGACCCGAAGACTGAAAAGTCCCTTCCAGACTCCTGGTCGCTAAGTGTTTATTTTATTTTCATTTGTTGATTATGTAAATTTATTATTTGGAGTTGCACTTTTGTGGCAAAATAAATATCTCTGTCTCTCTCTCTCTGTCATAAAGGCCCATACAGACGCATAACGACCTACATAGACCCATAAGCACACATAAGGTCGCATAAGGACCTTCAAAGACCATAAGGACCCATTAGAATCTTTATGGACGATTAAGGACCAATAAGAGCCCATGAGGACCCATTAAAATGCATAAGGGTGCAAAAAGACTTATAAGGACACATTACAATCCCTTGGAATACACAGTGACGCCAAAAGACCTTCAAGGAACAATAATGCCCAACAAAGAATGATAACGACCCATAAGCACACATAAGTATCAATTAGAATCCATAAGCACGCAAAAGGACTTATAAAAAGCCTTAAGGACCAATTAGAACACATAAGGGCGCAAAAAGAACTAAAAGGACTCCGAAGAACCCATTAGAATCCATAAGGACGCATAAACACTTATAAATACCCATTAGGACCCATTAGAATCCAAAAAGACGAATAAGGACCTATTACGACCCATAATGACCCACTAGAATCCATAAAAACACGTCAGGACCTACAGGGACGAAAAAGGCCCGTAAGGATGCATAACGACCCATTAAAATCCTTAAAAACGCATTAGGACTTATAAGGACCCATAAAAACGCATCAGGACCTACAAATACCCTTAACGACAGATAAGATCGCATAAAGACTTATAAGAACCGATAAACACACAAAACGACGCATAAGGACCTGTAAGGAACCCATTAAAACCCATAAGGACGAATAAGGACCTATAAGGACCCATAAGAACCCGTTGGAATCTATAAAAACCCAAAAGGAAACTTAAAAAACCGTAAAGATCCATAAGGACGCATAAGGACCCATTAGAATCCATAAACACGAGAGCAGAGCTAAATAGACCCATAAGGACCCATTAGAAACCATAAGGGCGAAAAACTACCAAAAAGAACCAATGAAGACCCATTAGATAACGTAAAGACGAATAAGGACCTATAAAGACCAATAATGACCCATTAGAATCCACTAGGACACAAAAAGATTTATAAGGATCTTTAAGGACCCATTAGAATCTGAAAGGACGCATAAGGACTTACAAGGAACCACAAGGACCCATAAGGACGCATAAAGACCTATAAGGAGACATAAAAACCCATTACATTCCATAAAGACGCACAAGGACCTATAAGGACCCATAAAGACGCATAAGGACCTATATAGACCCATATGGACCCATTAGGACCCATAAGGAAGCATAAGGACGCAAAAGGATGCACAAGGACATATATAGCCTGTTTACATGTGCTTTTTTGGGAACCAGTTCTTAGTTCTAGTGCCTGATCTTTGCTGAGTCACACACAATTCCTAATTCAGAAACGTAATTCAGAACTTTTTTTGTGTGTGACTCAGCAAATTTCAGGCACTAGAACTAAGAACTGGTTCCCAAAAGTGCACATGTAAACAGGCTAATAAGGACCTATAACGACCAATAAGTACTTAAAAGTTTCCATAGAAATGCATAAGGACCTATAAGGACCCATCACGACCCATTAAGATGCATAAGGACCAATTAGAACCCCTGAGGACTTGTTAAGACCCATTGAAATCGATTAGGACCAATAAGGCCTATAAGGTACCATTTGGACCCATAAAGACGCATCAGGACTTATAAGTCCCTTATAAGACTTATAACTAATAAGAAGGACCGATAAAGACCCATAACAACACATTGCAATCCATAAGGACGTATAAGGAAATATAAGAACTGCTGAAAACCCTTTAGAATCGTTAAAGATGATAAAGGACCGATAAGGACACATAAAGACCCATTAAAATCCATATGGACACATAAGGACACATAAGGACCCACATGGACCTATCTATATAAACGTATAAGAACCTATAAGGACCCAGTAGGACCCATTAGAATCCATAGGGATGGATAAGGACCTATAAGGATCCATAAGGACCCATTCCAATCCATAAGCACCTAGAAGGACCCATAAAGGTGTTTATAGACTAATAAGGACCCACAAAGACCCTTTAAAATCCATAAGGACGCATCCGGACCTATATAGACCCAGAAGGCCCATTAAAGAAGCATTTGGACTTATAAGGACCCAAAAGAACCCATTACATTCCAAAAGGACGCATAAAAACTTATAAGGACCCATAAAAACGCATAAGGACGTATAAGGACCCAGAACGACACATAAGAACGCATAAGGACTTATAAGAACCCAAAAAGACCCATAAAAACGCATAAGAACCTATAAAGACCCATTAGAACCCATAAGGACGCATAAAAACGCATATAGACCGATGAGAAGCCATAAGGACCCATAACAACACATAAAGACGCATAAGTATTTATACGAACCCATAAGGACCCATAAGGACGCATAAGGACATATAAGGAACCATTAGGACCCATAAAGATGATAGGGACGCATAGGCACCCACAAGGAGCAATAAGGACGCATAGGGACTTATAAAGACCCATAAAGACCTTTTAGAATCCATCAGGACAATTAAGAACTTATTAGGACCCTTGAGGACCCAGTAGAATCCATAAGGATAAAAAAGGAACTATAGGGACCCAAACAGACCAATAAGGAAGCATAAAAAACTATAATAACTCATAAAGATCCATGAGAATCCATATGGACGCATGAGTCCAGGTAAGGACCCATAAAAAGCCATAATGACGCATAAAGACCTATAAGGACACATAAAAACACAAAAGGACGTGTAAGGACCTATAAGAACCCATAAAAACCGATAGTGATGCATAAGGACTTATAAAGACTTATAAGGTCCCATTAGAGTCTATAAAGATGCATTAGGACTTATAAAGATCAATAACGACCCATTAAAATCCATAACGACGAATAAGGACCTAAAAGGACACATTAGGACCCATACAAACGCATAAAGACCTATAAAGACCAATAAAGACCCATAAGTACGCGTAAAGACCTATAAATACCCATAAGAATCTCTAAGGACTTATAATGACTTATATAAACACATATGGAAAGATTAGAAATCATAAGGACGCATAAGGACGTATAAAGACCCATGAGGACCCATAACAATCCATAAGGACGAATAAAGATTTAGGGGGACTCATAAGGACACATGAGGACGCATAAGCACCAAAAAGGACCCAGAAGGACCCACGAGGACGCATAAAAACTTATAAGGACCCATAAGGACCCATTGGAATCGATAAACACGAATAACGACCAATAAGGATCCATAAGGACCTATTAGAATCCATATAGACGCATAAAGACCCTTTAGGACACATTAAAACGAATAAGGACCCACAAGGACCCTTTAGGAGCCATTAGAATCCATAGGGACGAATAAGGACCTATAAAGACCCACAAAGAGCCATCAGGAACCACAAGCACTTGTAAGGACCCATAAAGACCCATAAGGACGCATAAGGACCAATTTGGATTAATAAGGACCCTTTACAATCCATAGGGACGCATCAGGACTTATAAGGACACATAAGGACCATTAAGGACGCATTAGAACTTATAAGGACCCATAAGGACCCATTAAAATCCATTAGGATGCATAAAGACTTATAAGGAAACATAAAGACCCATAAGGACGCATAAAGACCTATATAGACCCATAACGACACATAAAACGCGTAAGCATTTATCAGAATTCTAAAGACCCATAAGGACGCATAAGGACTTATAACGACCCCATAGAATCCATAAGGATGATAAGGATGCATGAGGACTTAGTAAAATGCATAAGGACACATAAGGACCTATAAGGACCCATAAGGATCATAAAGGATGCTTGAAGAACTCCAAGTCCCCATAACGACCCTTTAGAATCCATCAGGATGCATAACGGCATGTAAGGACCCATAAGAACCATAAAAGACCTACAAAGACCGATAAAGACACATAAGGATGCATAAGGACCTACATAAACCCTTAAGGACCGATAAGGGAGCATTGAGACTTATAAGGACCCATAAGGTACCATTACAAGCCATAAAGACGCATGAAGAATTATAAGGACCAACAAAGAACCATTAGAATCCATAAGGACGAATAACGACCTAGAAGGATCGATAAGGACCCATTAGGACTCATAAGGATGCATAAGGACTTATAATATTCCATAAGCACTCATAAAGACGCATAAGAACCTATAAGGACCGCCAAAGACCCATAAGGACGCGTAAAGCCCTACAAAGACACATAACGACCGATAAGAACGCATAATGACTTGGAAGGACACATAAAGATCGATTAAAAACCTTAAGGACAAATAACAACCGATAACGACCCATAAGGACCCATTCGGAATCATAAGGACGCAAAAAGAACTATAGGAACACATAAGGACACATAAAGACTTATAAAGACCTATAAGGACCCATTAGAATGTATAAGGACGCATAAGGACTTGTAAGGACCCATAAGCACACATAAGAACGCATAAAGACCTAAAAGGACACATAAAGACAAATTAAAATTCATAAGGACAAACAAAAACCTAGAAGGACACATTAAGACCCATAAAGAAGCATAAGGACACTGAAAGACTCATAAAGACTAATAAAAAAAGATAAGGACCAACAAGGACTCATCAATACCCATAAACATGCATAACGATTTATAAAAACCCATGAGGACACGTAAAGACGCACAAGGACCAACAAGGACCCAGAAGGACACATTAGAATCCATAAAGACGCATAAAGATATATAAGGACCCATTAGGACCCATAAGAAAGAATAAGGACCGATAAGGACCCATAAGGACCCATTAGACGCCATATAGACGCATAAAAACCCATAAGCACTTAATAGGACCTATAAGGACGCATAAAGACCGATAAGGACACAATAGGACCCATTAAAATCCATAGGGACAAATAACGATATATCAGGACGCATTAAAATCTATAAGGACGCATCAGGACTTATAACCTAATGTGTCTTTATGCGTGTTTATGGGTCGTTTTGGGTCCTTATCGGTTCTTATACGTGTCCTTATGGGTCCTAATGGGTCCTTATAGGTCTTTATGCGTCTTTATGGATCGTAATGGGTATTTATGGGTCCTCATGGGTCCTCATAGGTCCTTATGGGTCCTTGTGGGTCCTTATAGGTTCTATTGCGTCTCTATCGATTCCAATGGGTCCTTATGGGACCTTTTATAGCTCCTACTGCATCCCTATCGCTTTTTATAGGTCCTTATGCGTCCTTATGGATTGCAATGGGTCCTTATGCGTCCTTATAAATGCTTATTCGGTTTTTTGGATTTTAATGTATCATTATGGGTCCTTATATGTCTTATTCGTCCATATGGGTCCTCATTGCACCTTATAGTTCCTTTTATGTTCGTATGGATTCTAACGTGTCCTTATTGGTCCTTATAGGTCCTTATTTGTTTTCATGGGTTCTCATTGGTCGATATAGTTCGTTTTACGTTCGCATGGATTGTAATGTGTCTTATTGGTCCTTAGGTCCTTATTTGTCCTTCTGGAATCTAATGGGTCCCTAAAGGTTCGTATAAAATCTTACGCGTCGTTTTACTTTCTAATGGGTTTTAATGAGTTCTTATGGGTCGTTATGAGTCATTGTAAGTCCTTATGCGTCTTTATGGGTCCTAATAAGTCCGTATAGTTTTTTATTCGTCCTTGTGGATTCTAATGGTCCTCATGGGTCCTTATTGGTCCTTATTTGCTTTTATGAGTCCTTATGGGTCCTTATGCGTCTTTATGGGTCCTTACCGTTCCTTATGCGTCCTTGTGGATTCTAATGGGTCCTTATGTGTACCAATAGGTCCTAATGTGTTTTTATTGGTCTTTATGGGTCCCTATAAATCTTTGTGTGTCCTCATGGCTTTTAATGGGTGCTTATGGTCCTTATAGGTCCTAATTCGTCCTGACGGATTCTAATAAGTCTTTATGAGTCCATATAGGTCCTTACATGTTCCTATGAATTTTATTTGGTTCTTATTGGTTTTTATGCTTCCATAATCGTCCTATCGGATTCTAATGGGCCTTATAAATGTTTGTTCGTCCATACAATACGTTATAGGTCCTTATTGGTCCTCATGTGTCGTTATGGGTCCTTATGGGTCTTTATTGGTCTTTATGTGTCCTTATGGGTCTTTATGGTTCCTTATGTCCTTATCTGTCCTTATGGGTCCTAATGTGTCCTTATAGGTTTTTTTGCGTCCTTTTGTGTCTGTATTGGTTCTTATAGATTCTTATACGTCCTTATTGGTCCTGTTGTGTCCTTATAGGTCCTTATGCGTCCTCATGTATTGTAATGGGTCCTTATGGGTCTTTATAGGTCCTATTAGGTCCTTATGCGTCCTCATTGGTCCTTATGGGTCCTTATTTGTGCTGATGCGTGCAAATGGATTCCAATAAATCCCTATGGGTCCTTATAGGTCCTTATTCGTCCGTATCGATTCTAATGGGTCCTAATGGGTGTTTATAGGTATTTATGCGTACTCATGGGTCCTAATCGGTCCATAAGGGTCTTTATGTTTCTATATGGAATCTAATGGGTACTTATGGTTCCTTATCGGTTCTGTTTTCGTCCTTATGAATTCGATTGTGTCGTCATGGGTGCTTATAATCCCTAATGCGTGCTTATGGATTTTAATGGGTCCTTTAGGGTCTTTATGGATCCTTCCGAGTCCCTATTGGTCTTTATTGCATCTTTTAGGTTCTTATGCGTCTTATGGGTCCATATGGGTCCTTATTGGTCCTTATGGGTCCTTATGTGTTCTAATGGATCCTCATAGCTGCTTATGCGTCCTTATGTATTGTTGTGTGTCCTTATTGGTCCTAACGCGTCCTTTTAAGTCCTTATTCGTTTTTATGAATTCTAATGGGTCCTTATTGGTCGTTATGGGTTCTAATCGGTCCTTATTGGTCCTTATTCGTCCTTATGGGATCTAATGGGTCTGTATGGGTCATCAGAGATCCTTATGCGTCCTAATCGGTCCTTGTAGGTCCTTATTTGCCCTTATGGATTCTACTGGGTCCTTATGAGTCCTTATAGGTCCTTATACGTCCTCATGGGTCTTTATGGTTTTTTATAGGTTCTTATGCGCCCTTATGGATTCTAAAAGATGCTTATGGGTCCTTGTAGGTGCTTATGCGTTCTTATGAATCTTTATGGGTCCTTCTGGGTCTTTATATATTCTAATGGGTCCTTCTGGGTCTTTAAAATTCGTTTGGTTTCCTTATGGACTCTAAAGGGTCCTATTGGTTTCTTATTAATTCTTATTGGTTTTTACGAATTCTAATGGGTCTTTATAAGTCCTTATAGATCCTTATTTTTCCGTATGGGTTCTAAAAAGTCTTTATGGGTCTTTATAGGTCCTCATGCGTCATCATGGGTCCTTTTTGCATTTATATGGATTCTAATTGGTACTTTTGAGTCTTTATAGGTCTCTATTTGTTCTTATGAATTCTAATGGGTCCTTATGGGTCCCCTTATAAGTCCTTATGGGTCTTTATGGAATCTAATTGGACTTAATGAGTGTTTATAAATCTTTTTGCGTCGTTATTGGTCTGTATGGGTCCTATTAGATCCTTACGCGTCTTTTTGAGTGTTTATGGGCCCTTACAGGTTCTTATGGGTCCTTGTGAATTCTAATGGGTCCTTATGGGTACTTATAAGTCCTTATGCGTCTTCATTGGTCTTCATGAGTCCTCATGGGTCCTTATGTGTTCTGATGGATTCTAATGGGTCCTTATGTGTCCTTATAGGTCTTTAAGCGTTGTTATGGGTCGTTATGGGTTCTTACATGTCCTTATGCGTCCTTTCAGTTTCTGATGGGTCCTTGTGGGTCTTTAGAGTTTCTTTTGCATTCTTATGGATTCTACTGGATCCTTATGGGTCTTTATAAGTCCTTATTCGTTTTGTCGGATTCTAACGGGTCCTTTTTGTTCCTTATAAGTCCTTATTCGTCCTTATGGATTCTATTTGGTCCTTACGAGTCTTTATAGGTCCTTATACGTCCTTTTAGATTGTATCTGGTGCTTTTGACTTTTAATAGGTCCTTATTTGTCTTTATGGATTTTAATGGGTTCCTATGGGTCCTTATAACTTCTTATGCTTCCTTATAGATTTTAATGGGATTTGAGGGGTCTTTATAAGTCCTTATGCATTCTTATCAGTCCTTATGGGTCCTTATACGTCCTTACGCACTCTTATGTGTCCTGAAGTGTCCTTATAAGTCATTATGCGTCCTTATGAATCTTTATGGGTCCTTACAGGTCCTTATGCGTTTTTATTGGTCTTGATAGATCCTATAGGACTTTATTCGTCGTCATGGATTCTAATGGGTCCTTGTAGGCCCTTACAAGTCTTAATGCGTCGTTATGGGTTCTAAAAAATCCTTATAGGTCCCTATTCGACCTTATGGATTTTCATGGGTCTTTAATAGTCCTTATGCGTCCTTATAGGTCCTGATGCGTCGTTATAGACTCTAATGCGTCTTTATAAGTCTTTATTTGTGCTTATGGATTCTAATGGATTTTATTGTGTTCTTATCGGTCTTTATGTGTCAATATGGGTTTTAATGGGTCCTTATGGGTCCTTATGCGTCTATATGGCATCTAATGGTTCCTTATGGGTCTTTATCGGTCCTTATTTGTCCATGTGGTTTCTAATGGGTCTTTATATTTCTTTATTTGTGCTTATGGATTCTAATGGGTTCTTTTGGGACTTTATAGGTTTATATGAGTTTTTGTCGACCCTTATAGGTCCTTATAAGTCTTTATGCGTCCTGATGGGTTCTTTAGGGGCCTTACTGGTCTATTTGCGTCTTTATGTGTCCTTAAGGGTCCTTAGAGGTCCTTATGGGTCCTCTAAGGACCCTTAAACCCATCCTTATCGGTCCTTATTTGTCCTCTTTGGTCCTTTTGCGTCCTTATGGGTCCTTATAAGTCCTCATGCGTCATTATGAGTGCTTATGGGTCTTAATGGGGCCTTATATATCTTTATGTGTTCTTATGGTTTCTAATGGGTTGTGATAGGTCCTTTTTGCTCCTTATGCGTCCTTATGGGTTTTTGTAGGTTTTTGTAGGTTGTTATGCATTCTTATGGGTCCTTATTGGTTCTTATCCTTCTTTATGAGTCTTTATGGGTCTTTAAGTGTCCGTATGCATCTTTGTGGGTCCTAATGGGTCCTTATTTGTCTTTGTTTGTCCTTTTGGGATATAATTGGACCCTATATGTCCTTATAGATTTTTATGCGTTCTTATGGGTCTTTATGGTTCGTTATAGGTCTTTATGCGTCCTTATTCATTCTAATGGGTCTTTATAGGTCCTTATAGGTCTTTATGTGTACTTATGGATTGTATAGTTTCTTTTGCGTTCTTATGGATTTTAATGTGCCCCTATGGGTCCTTGTACGTCCTTTTCGTTTTTATGGATTTTAATGGGTCCTTATGGTACTTTTTAAGTCTTTATGCGTCCATATCGGTCCGTATGAGTCCTTATACTTCCTATTGCGTCCTTATGGATTCTAATGGGTCTATGTGCGTCCTTATGAATTGTAATGGGTTCTTATGGGTTCTTATAGTTCCCTTTTCGTCCTTATGGATTCTAATGCGTCCTTACGGGTCCTCGTCGGTTCTTATCTGTCCTTATGGATTCCAATGGGTACTTAAATGTTCTTATGCGTTTTTATAGATTCTAATGGGTGCTATTGAGTCTTTACGTGTCCTTATGAGTCTCTTTGAGTCCTTATAGTTCTTTATAGATCTTCATGCGTCTTTATGTGTCCTTATAGGTTTTCATGCATCTTTATGGGTCTTTGTGGGTGTTTTTTGGTCCGTATGCGTTCTTATGCGTCTTTATGGGTCGTAATTAATCCTTATCAGTCTTTATGCGTCTTAAGAAATCTAATGGGTCCTTATAGGTCTTTATAGGTCTTTATGGGTCCTTGTGGGTCCCAATGGGTCCTTATAGGTCGTATGCGTCCTTATGGATTCTGATGGGTTCTTATGCGTCCATATAAATTTTAATGTGTTCATATGGGTTCCTATGGTTCCTTATGCGTCCTTATGGATTCTAATGGGTCTTTATAATTTCTTCTAGGTCCTTAATCGTCCCTACGGATTCTAATGGGTCTTTATGGGTTGTTATAGGTCCATATTCGTCTTTATGGATTCAAATGGGTCCACAAGGATCCTTGTAGGTCCTTGTTCGTATTTAAGGATTCTAATGGGTCCTTACAGGTCCTTAGAAGTCATTGTGCGTCATTTTCGGTTTTTACAAGTTTTTGTAATACTTTACGTATCCTTATGGGTCTTTATCGGTTCTTAAAGGTCTTTATTCGTGCTTATGAGACCTTATGGGTTGTTGTAAGTTCTTATGCGTCCTTATGTGCCATTGCACCCAATAAAAACAATAAGGACGCATAAGGACCTGTAAGGACCCATAAAGACACATAAAAACGCTTAAGGACCTATAAGGACCCATAGTGACACATAAGGACCGATAAAAACGTATGAAGACTTATAAGGACCCATCAGGTCCTCTTAGAATCCATAGAGACGCATGTGGACTTATAAGGACCCATAAGGACCCATTAGATTCCGTAAAAACGAATAAGGACCTATAAGGACCTATAAAGACGTATAAGGACCGATTAGAATTCATAAGGACGCAAAAAGTACTATAAAGACCGAAAAGGACCCATTAGAGTTTATAAGGACGCATAAGCACTCATAAGAACACATAAGGAGCAAAAAGGATACATAAGGATCCATTAGAACCCGTGTGGACGCATAAAATACTATAAAAACCAATTAAGACAATTGAGGACGATTGAAGACCTATAAGGACCAATAGTTACCCATTTAAATCCATAAAGACCAGAAAGGACCGATAACAACCCATACAAACTAATTAAAACCCATAAGGACCAAAAAGAAAGTATAAAAACTCATAAAAACCGGTACGGACGCATAAGGACACATAAAGACACATAGGGACGCATTAAAATCCATAAGAACAAATAAGGACCTAAAAAGACCCATAAGGACCCATTAGAATCCATAAGGATGCAAAAGAACTATAAAAATCCATAAGGACGCATAGAGACCTGCAAGGACCTATAAAAACTCATTAGAATGTATAAGGACGCACAAAGACCTATAAGAAACCATATGAACTCATAAAAACGCATAATGACATTTAGGACATACAAAGAACCAGTTACACTCCATAAGGACGAACAAAGACCCATAAAGAACCGTTAGGACCCATAAGAAAGCAAAAGGACACTTAAGGACCCATAAAGACTCTAAAGGAAAATTGAAGACCAATAAGGACCCATCAGGACCCATAAAAATGCATAACAACCTACAAAGACCCATAAGGATCCATAAGGAAGCATAAGGACGCATAAGGAGCAATAAGGACCCATCCGGACCCATTAGAAACGATAAATACACATGAAGACATATAAAAAACCATTAAAACCCATAAGGACTCATAAAAACGCATGAGGACTTATAAGGACCCATAGGGACACATAAGGACCAATAAGAACACATAAGGACCCGTACGGACGCATAAGGACCTTTAAAAACCCTTAAGGACACATAAGGACGCATAAGGACCTGTAAGGCCCCTAAAGGACCCATAAGGACGCATAAAGCCTTATAAGAACTCATAAGGACCGATGAAAACTCATAGGGACCAATAAAGTCCCATTAGAACCCATAAAATCGCATCAAGACCCATAAGAACCCATTAGAATCCATAAGGAAGCATAAAGTCCTATAAGGACCCATTAGGACCCATAAGGACGCATAAGGACTAATAAGGATCCATAGGGACGCATGAGATTTGCAGGGCTTTTTTTGGTTTTATGCTACTTTATATGTCGTTGTGTGTCATTATGCGTGTTTATGGGTCCTTATGGGTCATTATTGGTCCTTATCCGTCTTTGTGGGTCCTTGTTGGTCCCTATGCGTCTTTATGGGTCCTAATGGGTCTTTATAGGTCCTTATGCGTCCCTGTGGGTTGTAATGGGTCTTTATGGGTCTTTATAGTTCCTTATGCGGCCTTGTGGGACCCTATAGGTCTATATACGTCTCAATCGATTTCAATGGGTTCTTATGGGTCCTTTTTCAATTTAATAATGCGTGCTTATCGCTTTTTATATTTCGTTATGCGTCCTTATGGATTCTAATTGGTCCTTATGGATTCTAATTGGTCCTTATGGGACACAATAGCTTCTTTAGCGTGATGTTGGTTCCTTATGGGTCCTATGTGTCCTTATGCGTCTTTATGGATTTTAATGAGTCATTGTGCGTCCTCATATGTGTTTATTAATTCTTATGGATTCTAATGGGTCGTTATGGGTATTTATAGGTCCTTTTTCATCCTTTTGTGTCTTCATTGATCCTTATAGTTCCTTTTACGTTCGTATGGATTCTATTGTGTCCTTAGGGACTTTGTATATCCTTATTTGTTCTTATGGATTTCAATGAGTTCTTATGGGTCCGTATAGGTTCTTACGTGTAGTTATAAATTCTAGTGAGTCCTAATGAGTCTTTAAGGGTCCTTATGAGTAGTTGTGGGTCCTAAGAGTTTTTATAAAACTTTATGCGTCCTTATGGGTCCTTTTCTGTCCTTATTGGTCCTTATGCGTCCTTATGAAGCTATATGGGCCCTTATTGGTCGTTATTGGTCCTTATGCGTCCTTATGGGTCTTTACTGGTCCTTATCCGTCTGTATTAGTCCTCCTGGGTCTCTATGCTTCTATATGCGTCCTTATAGTTTTTTACAGGTCCTTATGCGTCCTTATGGGTTCTAATCGGTCCTTATGGGTACGTATAGGTCCTTATGCGTTCTTATTGGTTTTTATGGGTCCTTGTAGGTCCAAATATGTTTTCATGGCTTCTAATTGTTGCTTATGGTCCTCATGAGTCCTAATTGGTCTTTATAGGATCTATAAAAACCCTTAAGGACCAATAGAATCCGTAAGAACGAATAAGGACCATAAAGACCGATTAGAATCCATATGGACGCAAAAGGAACTGTAAGAACCCATAAAGATGCCTTAGAATCGATAAGCACGCATAAGCACTTATAAGAACCAATAAGAACCCATAAATACCTATAAGGACCAATAAAAACCCATTAGAATCCATAAAGAAGAATAAGGACCGATAACGACCCATTTTAGGACGCAAAAAAAGTCCAAGGACCCATAAAGACGCATAACGACTTATCAGGACTCCTAAGGACCCATTAGAATCCACAAAAACGAATAAGGATTTATAAGGACACATAAGGACACATTAGATTGTGTAAGGACGCATAAGGACTTATAAGGACCCATTAGGACCAATTAGAATCCATAAGGAAGAACAAAAACCTATAAGGACCCATTAGGACCCAAAAGGAACCATAAAAACACATAAGAACCCATAAGCATTCATATGGAAGAAGAAAAAACATTAAAAACCCATAGGGACCAATAAGAATGCATAAGGATCTATAAAGACCCATAAGGTCCTATAGGGATGCATAAGGACCAATAAAAACCCATAAGGACCCACTGGAATCCATAAGAACGCATAAATACTGATAAGGACCCATTAGGACCCATGAAGACGTATATGGACGCATGAGGACCTATAAGAACCAATAAGATCGCATAAGGACCAAAAACATCCCATTAGAACCCATTAGAATCCATAGGGACACATAAGGAAGTATAAAGACCAATTGGAATCCATAAGGATGAAGAAAAACCAATCAGGACCCATTAAGACCCTTTAGATGCCATATAGACGCATAAGGACCCGTAAGGACCCATTACGACCCATACAGACGCATAAGGACCGATAAGGACCCAATAGGACCCATTAAAATCCATAGGGACAAATAAAGACTTATAAGGACCCACTAAAAGCTATAAGGACGCATCAGGACCTATAAGGACCAATAACGGTGCATCACGATCTATGAAGACTTGCACAGATCCATTAGAATCCATAACGATGCATAAGAACTTATAAGGACCCATAAGGACTCATAAGAACGCATAAGGACCTTCAAGGCCCAAAAAAGACAAATAAGCACGAATAAAGACTAATAAGGACACACAAAGACTCAATAAGACTCATAAGGATTCTAAAAGTCCAAAAAAAAACATTAAAATCCATAAGGACACATAACGATCTATAGGGACCCATAAAGACCAACAAGAACGCAGAAGGACTTATTAGTACCCATAAGGATCCATTAGAATCCATAAAAACCCATAACGACCTGTAACGGCCCATAAGGAATCAATAGGACGCATAAGGCCCTATAAGGATTCATGAGGACACATCAGGACGCGCAAGGAACTGTAAGGACCCATAAGGAGCAATATGGACGCACAAGGACCTATTACGACTCATAAGGTTCCATTAAAATCCATGGGGACACAAAGGACTTATAAGCACTCGTAAGAACCTATAAGGACGCATAAGTACCTATAAGGCCACATAAGGACCCAAAAGGATGCTTAAGGACCCATTAGGACACATAAGGACCCATAAAGACGCCTAAGGACCAATACGGACTCATGAGATTCCATAAGGACGAATAGCGACCTTCATGGACCCATTAGATCCCATAAGAAAGCATAAGGACGCATAAGGACCCAGAAGGATTTGTAAGGATGGATGAGGACAAATAAGGACCTATAAGGACACATAAGGACGCATAATTACCAATAAGGACCAATAAATGACCAATATGGACCCATTATGCGACCAATAAGGACCCATTATCCCTCTTTATGCGTTCTTGTGGGTCCCTATAGATTCCTATGCGACTCAATCGATTCCAATGGGTCTTTGTGGGTCCTTATATAATTCCTACTTCGTCCTCATCGCTTTTTATAGGTCCTTATGTGTCCTTATGGATTCTAATTGGTCGTTATGGGACACAATAGCTCCTTTTGCATCTTGTTGGTTCCTTATGAGTCCTTATGTGTCCTTATGCGTCCTAATGGATGCTATATGGTCCTTATGTGTCTTTATAGGTGTCTATTTGTTTTTATGGATTCTATGGTGTCCTTATGCGTTCTTATTGGTCCTTCTTTGTCCTTATGGATTTTAATGGGTCCTTATGGGTCCGTATAGCGTTTTTGTGCGTTTTTATGGGGCCTTACAGGTCGTTAAGCAGCCTTATGGATTCTAATGTGTCTCTATTGGTACGTATAAGTCGTTATGCATTCTTATTGGTCTTTACGAGTCTTAATTCGTACTGACGGATTCCAATGGATCTTTATGAGTCTCTATAGGTTCTTATGTGTCCTTATGGATTTTGTTTGGTCCTTATTGGTCGTCATGGATCCTTATTTGTCTTTACAGATTTTAATGGGCCTGATAGATCCTTATTTGTCCTTACGGATCTTTATGGGTCCTTAATGGTCCTTATGAGTCCTTAAGTGTCTTAATTGGTTCTTATAGGTCTTTATGCGTCCTTATGTGTGCTTATGTGTCCTTATTGGTCCTTGTCCGTCTTTATGGGTCTCTATAGGTCCTTAACCGTCCCTATGGGTCCTATAGGGTCCTTATAGGTTTTTATGCGTTCTTATGGGTCCTTATGGGTCCTTATGAGTCCTTATTGGTCCTTATACGTTCTTATGGGTCGTTATGGTTCCTCATGAGTCCTTATTCATCTTTATGGGTCCAAATGTGTCCTTATAGGTCCTTTTGCGTCCTTATGTGTCCTTATGGGTCCTTTTAAGTCCTTATGCGTCCTAATGAGTCTTATTGTGTCCTTATTGGTTTGTATGCGTCCTTATGTTTTGTAATGGGTTCTTATGGGTCCTCATTGGTCCTTATAGGTCCTTATGCGTCTTCATTGGTTTTTAAGTGTCGTTATAGGTTCTGACACGTCCTTATGGATTCCAATGTGTCTATGTGTGACGTTATTGGTCCTTATTCGTTCGTATCGGTTCTAATGGGTCCTATTGGGGCTTTATAGGTCCCTATGCGTCTGCATGGGTCCTAATTTGTCCATATGGGTCCTTATGTTTCTATATAGATTCTAATGGGTCCTTATTAGTCCTGATCGGTTCTTATTCGTCCTTATGGATTCTAATGGGCTTTTATGGGTGCTTTATTGTCCATCATGCGTCCTTTCGGATTCTAATTGGTCCTTATGGGTGTTTATGGGTCCTTATGAGTCCCTGTGGGCTTTATGGTTTCTAATAGGTTTTTATGCGTCTTATGGGTCTTTATGGGTTCTTATTGGTCCTTATGAGTCCTCATGTGTCGTAATGGGTCCTTATAGGCCTTATGCGTCCTTATGTGTGCTTAAGTGTCCTTTTTTGGTTTGTATGCATCTTTTTGGGTTCTTATAAGTCTTTGACCATTTTTATGGGTTCTATAGGGTCCTTATAGTTTTTTACGCGTCCTTATGGGTCCTTTTGGGTTCTTATCTGTCCTTATAGGTCCATATGTTTTGTTATTGGTCTTTATGGGTCCTTATTGGTTTTTATCCGTCCTTATGAGTCCTTATGGATCCTTTTGCGTCCTTATGCTTGCTTATGGGTACTAATGGGCCCTTTTAAGTCCTTATTTGTCGTTATGGATTTTAATGAGTCCCTTGTGGGTTCTCTTCGGTCTTTATAGGTCTTTATTCGTCTTTCTGGAATTTAATGGGTCCATGTGTGTCATTATAAATCTTTATGCGTCCTTATGGTTCTTTATGGGTTCTTATAGTTTTACTTGCGTCTTTATGGATTCTAATGGGTACTTATGGGTCCTTATAGTTTCTTATTCGCCCTTATGGATTCTAATGGGTCCTTATAAGTCCTTATGCGTGCTTATGGATTCTAATGGGACCTTGTGGGTCCTTGTAAGCCATTATGCAGCCGTATCGAGTCTTTATGGTTTTTTGTGGGTCCTTATGTGTCGTTATGCGTTTTTATGGGTCCTAATGGGTTGTTATAGGTTCTTATGCGTCCCTATTAGTTTTTATTCGTTCGTATGGATTCTAATGCGTTCTTATTGGTCCAAATAGGTTCTCATGCGTCATTATTGGTTCTTATTGTTCCCTCTTCGTCCTTATGGAGTGTAATTGGTGTTTTTTGGTTTTAATGGGTCCTTATTCGTCGCTATGGTTTCTAGTGCGTCTCTATGGGTCCTTATCGGTCCTTATACATCTTTATGGATTCTAATGGGTCTGTAAAGCTCCTTATACGTCTTTATGCGTCTTTGTTGATCTTTATAAGACTTTAAAGTTCGTGATGCGTCCTAATGGATTCTAATGGGACCTTATGCGTCCTTATAGGTCCTTATTCGTCGCTATGGTTTCTAATGCATCCCATTGGGTTCTTATCGGTCCTTATGCGTCGTTTTGAGTCCTATGGGGTCCTTATGGGTCCTTAAACGTGTTTATGGATTGTAATGTGTCCCCATAACGACCCATAAGGACCTATAACGACCCATAAGAAGCTATAAGGACTCATAAGGACTTATAGATACCTATAAGCACCCATTAGAATCCATAAGGACGCATAAGGACTTGTAAGGATTCATTAGATTCCATGAGGACGAATAAGGTTCTATATTGACCCATAAGTACCCATTAGAATCCATAAAAACCGAAAAAGAATCTTAACAAATCATAAGGACCCATAAAAACGCATAATAACATAGAAGTATCCATGAAGTTCCATATAAACGCATAAAGACCTATAAAGACCCCTAACTACCGATAAGGACGTATAAGGACTTATAAGGACACAAAAGGTCCCATTAAAACCCATAAGAACGTTAAAAGACTTATACGGACACATAAGGACCCATTAGAATCCACAAGGTCAAATAAACAGCTTTAAACACCAATAAGAACCAATTAGAATCCATAAGGACAAATAAGGATTTAAAAGTACCCTTGAGGAACCATTAGAATCCGTAAAGACAAATAAGGACCAATAAGGACTAATCATGACCCATTAGAATCCGTTAAGACGCAAAAGGAATTATAAACACCCATAAGGACCCATTAGAATCTTTAAGGACGCGTAAGGATTTATAAGGATCCATAACAACCCATAGGGACGCATAAAGACCTTTAAGGACACATAAAAACCCATTAGGATCCCTAAGCTTCTACAAGCAC
This sequence comes from Trididemnum nubilum, assembly GCA_963965965.1. Classification (NCBI taxonomy): domain Eukaryota; kingdom Metazoa; phylum Chordata; class Ascidiacea; order Aplousobranchia; family Didemnidae; genus Trididemnum; species Trididemnum nubilum. Next base: position 141,125 of record OZ014489.1, on the reverse strand, counting down.
CCATAAGGACCCATAACGAGGCATAAGTACCACGAAAGGACCCATAAGAACCCATAAGGATGTTAAAGACATATAAGGACACATAAGGAGCCATAAGGACGCACGAGGACCAATAAGGACCCATAAGGACGCATAAATACCCATAGAGACACAAAAAGACGCATAAGAACCAAAAAGAACACTACAAGACTCTAAAGGTGTATACGGAGCCATTAGAATTTGTATGGACGACTAAGGACTCTAAACAACCCAAATAGACCCAATTGAATCCATAAGGACACATAAAGACTTATAGGAACCCATAAGGACCAATAAGGACGCATAAAAAACTATAAGTACCCATAAGGACCCATTAGAATCCATAAGGACGCATAAGGACATGTAAGGACCCATGAGGACTCATAAAGACCTATAAATATTCATAAAGACACTTAAGGACGTGTAAGGACCTATAGGGACTCTTAAGGACCGGTAAAAACGCATAAGGTTTTATAAGGACCCATAAGATCCTATTAGAATCCATAAGGACGCATGAGGACGTATAAGTACCAATAACGACCCATTAAAATCCTTAAGGACGAATAAGGACCTACTAGGACTGATAAGGACCCATTAGGACACATAAGGACGCATAAGGACTGATAAGAACCAATAAGGACTTATTAGAATCCGTAAGGAAGAATAAGGACTTATAAGGAACCATAAAAACCAATTAGAATACATAAGGATGCAAAAGAAATTATAAGAAACCATAAAGACCCATTTGAATTAATAAAAACGCATTAACACTTATAAGGACCCAAAAGGACCCTCAAGTACACAAAAGGACCCATTAGAATCCATACGGTCGTTTAACGATCTATAAAGACCCTATATGTATAATTTCTATGGGTATAATTTCTATGGGTCCTTATAGATCCTCATATGTGTTTATGCATTCTTATTGGTCCTTATCGGTCCTTATTGGTCTCTATGCGTCCTGGTGTGTCCTTATGGGTCCTTATATGTCGTTATGCGTCTTAATGCGTCCTTATGTGTTTTTATTGGTCCTTATGCGTCCTTCTGGGTCATTATAGGTCCTTATGCGCTTTTATGCGTTCTTATGGTTGTTAATCGATCCTTATAAGTTTTTATGCGTCCTTATGGATTCTAATGAGTCTTTATTGGTACTTAGGGTCCTTATTGGTCCTTATCCGTTCTTATAAATCCCTCTAGGTCCTTATGCTTTTTTATGGGTCCTACTGGGTCCTTATCGGTCCCTATTCGTTCTTATGGATTTTAATGGGTCCTTGTGTGTCCTTATAGGTCTTTATTCGTTTTTCAATGTCTATATGGGTCCTAATGGGTTCTCCTAAATCCTTATGCGTTCTTATGGATTCTAATGTGTCCTTATGTGTCCTTATAAGTCCTTATGCGTCTTTATGGGTTTTTATAGGTGTGTATGCGTCTTTGTGGGACCTTATGGGTCTTTATAGATCCATATGTGTTTCTTTGGGTCCTTATAGATCTTTATTGGTCCTTATTGGTCTATATCCGTCTTTGTTGGTCTTTATTGGTCAATATGCATCCTTATGCGTTCTTATGGGTCCGAATGTGTTTTTATAGGTCTTTATACGTTGTTGGATTTTAATGGGTCTTTTCGGGTCCTTATAGGTCTTTATGGGTCTTTATGGGTAAGTTTGGGTCCTAATAGGTATTTATGCGTCTTTGAGGGTGCTTGTGGGTTCCTATAAGTTTCTATGCGTTTTTATGGGTCCCTATATGTCCTTATGCATTTTCATCGATTCCAATGGGTCCTTTTATAATTCCTTCATCGTCCTTATCGGTTTTTATAAGTCCTTATGCGTTCTTATAGATTTTAAAATGGTTTTTATGGGACACTATAGGTCCTTATTTGTCCCTTTGGATTCTAATGGGTCCTAATTGGTTTTTATAGGGCTTTATGCGTCCTCATGTGCCCTAATAAGTCCTTAGGGTCCTTATCAGAGGTGGAGTCGAGGACACAAGGCTCGAGGCCAAGGCCAAGGCCAAGGACACAAAAAAAATCCGAGGCCAAGGCCAAGGCCAAGGACAGCCTTTCCGAGGACAGACACTCTCGAGGCCAAGGACAGGAATGCTCGAGGCCAAGGCCAAGGACCAAGGACACAAAGCGCAAGTGCTCTCCAAAAAAAAAAAAAAAAAAAAAAAAAGGTCTTCACAAAAATTTTTCAAGCGATCTCCACGAAAAAACGCTTTCCAAAAAATTTTTCAACCGCTCCACAAAATTTTAACTTTCCAAAAAATAGTGCTGTCCTCGAGCCGAGGACAGGCCAATTTTCGAGGACTTGAGGCCTCGAGGCCAAGGCCAAGGACTTGACCTTCGAGGCCAAGGCCAAGGCCAAGGACTTCAAAATCTGTCCTCGAGGACGTCCTCGAGGCCAAGGACGTCCTCGAGGACTCCACCTCTGGTCCTTATGCGTTTATATGGATTCTAAAGGGTCCTTCTGGGTCCTCATCGGTCTTTATTTGTCCTTATGGATTCTAATGGGTCTTTATGTCCTTTATTGACGCCACTAAATAAACAATAAAACAAAACAGATAAAACAGAGAACGAATAATGTTATTATTAATGAAGCAGCGCCTGAGTGACGGCGAAGGGACCGCGAGGTCTTCAAGTCTGCAGCCACTCTGGAAAGACATAATAAAAGATATGGCATCTTTTTTCGAGCTACAACGAAATGACATAAAAAAACACAAGGAAGCAAAAACTGAAAATACAAAAACAAACAAAAAACAAAAAAAAACAAAAGAAAAGACAAAACAAGAGCTACAATAGAAATGTGCTCGCTAAGAGTTACTAAAATTTAGTATTTTTAGAAAATAGTTTAGATAATAACATAATTTTTGGAAGATTATATACGAGTAATATACAGGCATTTTTCAAGTCACTACTTTATAATTTGAAAATATAGACACAAGAAAATTAACACAAGGAGTTCAAAAGAATTTCTTTGCTTTCTTTTAGAAACTTTCTATATGAGAGGTCTTTAGTATTATTAGGAATGGAATTCCAAATTTTCGCACCGGAATATTTAATTGATTGCTGCGTTCTTTTGGTTTTGTAAAGAGGAATTATTAAATTCAAGGATGCCGTAGTACGAGTTTGCCGATTGTGCGAGAATTTTGCCAAAGTGAAATAATCATTAAAATTTGGAGATAGACGCTGATTGATTTGATTATGTATGAATTTGGCAGTCTCAAATTTATGTAAATTTTGTAGATTCAATAAGTTAAACTTTTGATAAAGAGGCGAAACATTTTGATACCATCCACTTTTTGTAACGATGCGAAGAGCTTTGTTTTGAAGTGCAATTAATTTGGAGAGATAGGTTGGATATGTGTTTCCCCAAACTATAAGTCCATAAAGCAAATGCGAATACACTAAAGTATAATACAGTTTAAACAATGCATGCGTCGGTACATAATTTTTTAGTTTACTTATAATTCCCACTGAGCGCGAGACTTTCTTCTCTAAATGTTTAATGTGTTCTTGAAAATTTAGTTTGTCGTCAATAAAAACACCAAGATATTTAGCGCTGCTAACCACTTTAATTGATCCTGCGGCACAGCTAAGGTTCATTTCAACTGGTGGAGAATGGAGTTTCGGTTTTATTATTATTGCACTAGATTTAGCTGCATTTAATGTTAGTTTATTGACAACAATCCAATCATTGATTTTTTCTAGCTCATAGTTTAGATAGTATTTTAACTCATTTGAAGTATTTGCCTTAACCAGAATGCAGGTGTCGTCAGCAAAAAGTCGGGGAGTGCTACTAATGCAGTTGAGCAAGTCATTTATATAAAGTAAAAATAGTAGTGGCCCTAGGGATGAGCCTTGAGGGACCCCTATATCGATATTGGACTTCGAAGAGTGATTATCGTGAATTATAACAGCTTGAGATCTGTTTGTGAGATACGATTCAAAGAAATTATTGACAACACCTCGAATGCCATAATGGTTTAATTTTGTGAGAAGTATTTTATAATGAACAGTATCAAATGCTTTAGTTAAATCCAATAGTAGGAGACCAGTAAATTTCTTATTTTCCACATTATCAAAACAAGTTGAGACTATATCCAAAATAGCATGAACAGTTGATTGCTTTGGTCTAAATCCGTATTGAGTTGGACACAGTTCTGAATTGGAATTTAAAAATCGATCGTTTGAGAGTACACAATTTTTTCCAAAATTTTCGAAAAGCAGGACAGTATCGATATGGCTCTATAGTTTTCGTCTATGACCAGATTTAAACACTGGCACAACTTTGGCTTCTTTCAAACACGTAGGAAAAAAGCCATTTTCAAAACATGCATTAAATAGCAAACATAGTGCAGGAGCGATAACTTCAGCGGCTAATTGAACAAATTTAGCATCAATTCCATCGAGTCCACAGCTTTTGTTACAATTAAGTTGTTTTATGACGCATAAAATCTCAAAAGGGGAGGTCGGACGCAAATACATCGAAGAATGCACTGAATTTGTTAGATAATCACGGAAATCATTCAATTGAGAAAAATTATTTTTTGCCGCCAAAGTTTTGCCTATACTGCAAAAGTGTTTATTAAAATTCTCTGCTATTTCATTTGGTTCAATGACTATTGCTCCATTCTCATTTTCAATAAGGTCGGGTGAGTTTGAATGAGGTTTACCAGGTGTTAAGGTTTTTATGATACTCCAAAATTTTCGACTATCTTGCCTCGAAGTTAAAATTTCAGATTCCAAATACAACTTTTTCGAAATGGTTTTGAGTTTGGTCAATTTGTTTGCATAAGTTTTGTAGAATTTCTTTTGAATTTCATTACCTTTAAGATAATGAGTGACGTATAGCTTTTGCTTTTTGCGAATGGAAACAAAAATTCCTTTAGTTATCCACGGTTTAGACATTAACTTGCGCTTTTTTCTTGAAGCACGTTTAAGTGGAGCATATTTATTAAGACAAGTCCTAAAAGTAGATACAAAATTATCAAAATGTAAATCAATTTGGTCAGAAGATGTAAGTATATTTGCATTAAAAAATACTTCAAGCGCCTCTTGCAAGTCCATTTTAAACCAATCGCAATTAAATTAACCAGTATCTCTGTAGCAGTAATGATTATCCTGCTTGATTTTCAAATTAGTTCTGTTAGGATCTCCGGTCACACAGCAAGCAATAGGATAATGGTCAGTTAAATCACTTAGAAATATAACAGGATAAATTACATGCGTTGAATCATTAGTTACGATATGATCAATAGTCGTTTGCGATACATTTGTAACTCGAGTAGGTTTGTTTATAAGTGAGTAAGCTCCATTGCTAGAAATTGTGTTTAGATAATTCAAACCATCTTCATTATTCACGGTAGAATTGACATTAATGTTGAAGTCGCCAAATAGATAATATCGTTTATTGCTCAAAAGATCCAATTTTTTATTAAGTGCAGTCAAAAAATTGTTTACATCTCCTTTAGGATGGCGATAAATCACACCTACAATAAACGAATCGTTTCCAATTTTGTTCGATATTTTTAGCCAAATGTCTTCGCAATTTGAATTCAGTTCGTTTTTACCTAAAAGGGTCACGGTTAATTTATCAGTAACATATACTCCTACACCGCCTGCATTAGGTTGAGAGTTCGCTAACATAACTGGTTGGTACCCAGTTAGGTTAACATTCGTTAAAGGTGACAATTTAATTTTGGTTTCAGACAGAAGTAAAATATCCGGAGGATATGGTAGTGTCTGTAGCAATTCATGGTTCAGGTTATTCAGATTTTTTTGAAGAGATCTAATGTTGACATGAAGCAGAAATAGTTTTATTTCTTTTTGAGCTGCTGGCAGTTTTTGACCTGGTTGATAATACCTACAGGGTTTTAATTTTTCAGTCAACGCTTCATGCAAGCAATTGTTTAGGTCGATTTTTGTGTTTTCAAAATTAATAAGTTCGTCAGCGTTTGCGTTCGTGTTATGCAGGTCGTCGTTTGTATAGGCCGTGTTATTACCGACAAATTCAGTATCACTCATCACAAAACATAACAGTAAGCAATCACTGCAAACATTGGACCACAGTTAAGTTACAAATTGTCAAGATTGTACTCGGTTCTAATAGGTAGACTGTCCGCTTTTTCGTCTTCACGAATGAAAATTTGGCCGTTCGAAGTCCAGATAAACTTGTAATCGAGTTCTTTTGCTTTTTGTTTAGCCAACCAAAAGAGACGCTTACGACGCTGGGTTAGATTCTCATTCACGTATAATTTGTTCATACCTTGAACAGGAAAGTTACTGATATCTTTTGCTTTAATTCTGTTCGAATACATTTCATTTCGTTTTTGTCGGCTAATAAAGCGAACTATTATTCCAGGATGACGTCTATTAGTTACATTACTTTCGCTGTTCAGTCTTGGGCGTTTGACAGGTAGCCGATGTGCGATGGATATGTCGTTCGCAGTTAGATTAACATCGAGTTTACTTGTCAAGGATAAAATGATTTCAGTTACGTTTTCATTTTGAAATTGCGGAACGCCTTCAAATGTCAAATTTTGTCTTCTATCGTGCTGTTCAAGTTCATCAACTTTTAGTTCTTCATTGTTTCTTTGTTTTTTAAGGTCATTGGTGCACTGATTTAGTTTCCTGATTTTTTTGCCTTTGCTTGTTATTTACCTTCACCGCATTGTCATAGTTTTTATTCAGACTGTCATGTTGATCGCTGAGAAATTCCTGGCTTTCACGCAGTTGAGCAATCTCGTTTTTTAAGTCTATAATTTCACTTTGCAGCGGTTTAGTGGCTTCCTGTACCATTTTATGAACTAAATCTTCTAGTTGGTTTTTTGTTAACTGCAGTATTTCGTCTCCATTGTTGCTTTTCTTATGGTCACTTGGCATCGTCAGCTCTAATGTAATCCAATAAACCAAAACTGTTTTGTTTAAAAACTTTGTTGAAATGCTCACTGCAGCTTACTTGTTTTGAGCGCAAAAAAAATAGTCTGTACAGCTCGAATGCAAAGCTCGAAAGATGAAGGGGTTATATATGTCTTCATGCGTCCTAATGTGTCCTTATGGGTAGTTATTGGCATAGGTGGGCACTATCGCGGTACTAAAGTACCGCGGTACCGGTACCGCGGTACTTTCGTGGTACCGGTACCGTCGGTACTTTTGTGGTACCGGTACCGGTACCGCGGTACTTTGCTATTTTTTGGCGGTACCGGTACTTTAGTTTTGTTTCATTTTTTAGTAGGGATTTTACGAACGTAATTAAAAACTTGAAACGTTGTAAAAATGCTTGCGAATAAACCGAATAAACAACGAATCTTTTTTTCTTAATTTGGTGTTTAACTGTCTTACTCGCTACTACCACCGCAGGGACTTAGCGTTAGCAGTTTGCTGGCCCATTTGAAAAATTGACGTTTTCTTTCAATGGCAAAATGATGCAATACCAGTATTCATGCACCAGCGAGATAAAAATAGAAACTCTACAAAAAATTGTAAAAAACGACTTACGTAATGAATACTCATCACATCAGACGTGAATACAGTAGTGAAGCCAGGGGGCGCGCGAGGGGACTAAAAAAAATTATTTAAAGCATATTTTGAAACGTTTATTGAAGGGGGGAGGGGGCTAATTTGTCAAAAATAAAATCTATAAATCAGAAAAAAGACTTTAAAGAATAATCGAAAATTGGTAATCAAATTTGATCGCTTATTGAAAAATGCTTAACATAAATTTCATAAAAAAATGGATATAAGCGCAGAAATAGGGGAGAGGGCTATTCAGTATTTGTTAATTACCAACCACTTCTCTCGACCTTCCTTCGATTAGCCCCCCTTTCTATATATATCTTTTACTATAAAATATAGCTGTAATAGAATACTCCTTGAGAGGTTTACCAACCTACCGAAATAGAATTTTATGATTTACCAACTTGTAAATAAGAGAACTGAAATGCTAGCGATAGCTACCTCCTACAGAGTCCATTTTTGCAACTAGTACGGTATAATCATTTTTTGCGCTGCTAATTTCTATGCCACGTATTAATAGCATTAATTTTTATCAAAATAGGTCTAAAATTAAGTTATTTTTGCCAAAAAAAATTTTTTTTCGAGTGCTGGTGAATCCGACCCCCACGCCCTATGCCTGCAGTAGCTGGGGGTCTTGCCCTCAGACCCCAATTGCCTCCGGTGGTTGGGGATCCGCTCCCAGACCCCACAACGCCTCCCCCATCGCAGATTTTTGGCTAAGCGCCTGCATGAAGAAAAATTTACTGTACGTTACTGCCGGCCTCCATTTGTATTAGCTTTTGGTTTTAAATATACCTGGAACGTTTGGCGAAGAAGATGTTCTCATTCAAAAACAGTGTATAATACGGCCAAAAGTATTTCACCCGGTAATACTTATACAGCAAAATTATCTCAAAAAATCCTGTCATCTGCACCAATCCCACTTTGGCTTTGGCCGCGATGAGGTTTTTTCTTTTTGAACATTGTACGCTCTTTTAATAAGTTCTAAAGCAGTGGCGGATCCAGAAAATTTTGATGGGGGGGGATTTGAAGCACAAAACCTCAAAAATTCGGATGTCTTCACCAAAATTGAGAGTAATTTTTCGGCCGAAATCGGAAATTCAAACGTTTTTTTCGCCCAAATTCAGGTGGTCTCCAAAAAAAAAAAGGTCTTCACCAAAATTGAGACTGATTTTTCGCCGGATTCGTTACGTTTAGGTCGGTGGGGGGGATGCATCCCGAAATAGATCCGATTTATTCGAAACAGAGGCTGATTTTTCGGCCAAAATCGTTACTTTTAGGCTGGTGGGGGGGGATGCATCCCCCCCATCCCCCCCACCCCCCCCCCTAAATCCGCCACTGTTCTAAAGAGCAAAACAACGCAATCTAATTTTTGGGTGCCACCTTCCCTGAAACCCCACAAATTAAACCCCCAGAAATCAATTTTTATGAAATTACACCTTTTTAGAACCCCCGAAATTGAACCTTACAAAAAATAAATATTTTAACGGCTTTAGCATAAAAGCTAATTTTTTTTATAATCAGAAGAAACCAAAATTCTTCTTGAGAGTTCCCCAAAAGCGTCGCCAAAAGTGTCAAAGCTTTTTTTGCGACAACCCTAATTTCATAATCTGTGTTCAACCCACACTCTGGTTACATTGTTGCGTCCTAGATAGGGCGCTTTACGATGATTACCTCTGCTTGTGGCTTCGAACAAGCAACAAATTTAGTGGCAAGAAATCGAAATTCACGGGACATTGGAAAACTAGAAACTCTGCAGCAGGTGCAAATTCCTCCAAGCACGAAGTAATTATCACAATGAAAGCGTGCGGAATGTCCAATAATTAGCGTCTAACGCAGTGCTGTGACAAGAGAATAAATATGCTACACAACAGCAATAAAAAATGCTGTAATTTTGAAATTGTTCTCATTAGGGGGAAACAAAAGGATTTTTTAAAAATCACCACTAACATGCGTCGTTCCTTTATAGGCTGGCAACTTGTAGGCTAAGCTCCCATCTTGCTTTAAATAAGAAATCCAAAAAGTAGCTGCGGCAACAAATCAACTAAAAACAAATCAAAACAGCTCACTTTGCCAACAGTGAAACTTATCCCCCAGTTTCTAAGGTTTGTGTGAATGTCACTTGTGCAATAATTGGGAGCTGATGCATCGTCAGAGTAGCCTTCAGTGCCAACTTACGCACGTGATGCTTTAGAGATGACTGCTGTTTGGTTATTACTGGTGACAAGATACCAAAGGTGGAGTCGAGGACACAAGGCTCGAGGCCAAGGCCAAAGACACAAAAAAAAATCCGAGGCCAAGGACAGCCTTTCCGAGGACAGACCCTCTCGAGGCCAAGGACAGAAATGCTCGAGGCCAATGCCAAGGACCTAGGACACAGCCGCAAGTGTTCTCCAAAAAAAAAGGTCTTCAAAAAAGTTTTTTAGATGATCTCCAATTCATAGGCGTACCCAGAATTTTTGATTGGGGGAGACCTAAATCACAAATCACTTGCAATGAGGTCATCAAAAATTTTCCAAACAGAAAGTTTTTGTGGAACAATGACATTAAAAAGTGGAAGATCTGAAATCGTTGCCTGTCGGCAGGTAACAGGATTTTGCAAAGAGAGAGAGATTAAACTAATACTTGAAAAGCGCAAATATCTAACTTTGGAAACGTGTTGAGAAAGCTAGTGTTACTCAAAGGTATCGCAGACGGGGGTCTGGGGGCGGGGCCCCCAGCCGCCGGAGGCTTTGTAACCGTTGGACGATTTTTTGTAACTTTTTGGGAAAAAAAGCTATTTTAATGCCATTGAATCACATTTTGCAGGTGTTCAGAGCCATTTGAAAGCACTAGATTTTTGACATTTGAAAGCCAATTGAAAAAATTCAATTGTTTAATCCCCCTTTTACTGGCAACTTTAGTTCTAAATACGTTTAACATCTGGCATTTTGGAGTTAGATTTTAGTTGTAAGTGATTTGGTCTAGGTAGGGGGAAGTAAGGCGCATTGTCTCTTGCTAGATTTTAGCAGTAAATAATAATCCACTCGAAGATTTTCCTTAAAGATTTTTGTTTTGTCATGAAAATAACCAGTTATAGGAGTACATGTTTGGTCAGGGGGCCCAGGTTCCCTCAATTGAAGTTCAACGATTTGTTCAATCAGCACTTTCCATTGCTAATTTTTTAAAAGTATTTCGTGCGTAAAAACTGGCGAAGTTGGAGTTGAATTACTGAATTGTTATTGAAAAATGGTACAATAGATTGTTACGCCTACTAACCGTGTTATTGCCGGGCCGGATTTACATCGCGCTGGGCACCTGGCGCTGTGGATATTTTCGCAACATCTTTCTGCCAAATGTAGGCGAAGACCAAAAAAAGTCTTACGATTTCAGCGTGGGGCCCTTAGCTGGTACTGCGCCTTTTTATGGTAGATCCGGCACTGATTAATGCATTACGTTCATAAAAAGGCTAGATGTGGACCTGAGATAGCAACTTTCATGACAAAAACCATCCATTTCTTCGGGTTGTACGTTTAAATTGGCTGGCAAAAATTGAATTGAGGGGAACCCGGGGCCCGTGGTCTTTAATATTGTTGTTAGTTACTGTTGTAAACGAAAAATGCTAAAAAGAAACTGAAACTGAAGAAACAATAGGCATTTTTGTCACATTTTTGTCATTGGTGAAATTTTTATTGAGGGGGACCCGGGCCCCTTGTCCCCCCCCCCCCCTTGGCTACGCCTATGCTCCAAGTGAGGAAAACAAAAAAAGTGTTTGCAAATTTTCCGCGAGATTTCTGGCGTTTTCCAAGGAAATTTCAACTGTTCGAAAAATAGTGCTGTCCTCGAGCCGAGGACAGGGCCATTTTCGAGGACTTGAGGCTTCGAGGCCAAGGCCAAGAACTTGACCTTTGAGGCCAAGGTCAAGGACTTCAAAATCCAAGACCTTCGAGGCAAGGACGTCCTCGAGGACTCCACCTCTACAAGATACTGTAGTAGAATACGTAGCCCGATGACCGTAGTCCATATAAGTTAGATACTTTATCGAGTCAACTCTACAACTAGTTAGTACTTTGTACTCACTGTAGTAGTAATAATATACTGCAACTGCTTACTATTCTACTGCAAACTTTCTGTAAAACGAACTGTTGGTCTATGCAGTACGCTCTAGTCGTGAAAACAACCCTAATTGCTAAAAGTGATGATTTATAATCCCGTAAACGATGTCAATCAGTCCAATTTTTTTCTTTTAATTTTTTAAAAAAAGTATCGCAAAAGTTCCGCGGTACTACCGCGGTACTTTTAATTAGAAAGTACCGGTACCGCGGTACTAATTTTAGCAAAGTACCAAGTACCGGTACCGCGTTACTTTTGCAAAGTACCGTGCCCACCTATGGTTATTGGTCCTAATGCGTGCTTATTGATCGTTATGGGTCATTATAGGTCCTCATGAGTCATTACGGGTCCTTATGGGACCTTATGAGTTTTTATAGTTCGTTTTGCATCCTTATGGATTCTAATGGGTCATTATCGGTCCTTATAGATCCTTGTTCGTCCTTATGGATTTTAATGGGTCTTTATGTGTCCTTATAAGTCTTTATCTGTCCTTAATTGTCTTTATGAGTCCTCAAGAGTCTTTACGGGTCCTAGTTGTCCTTATGGGTTCTTATAGGTCCTTTTGCGTCCATATGGGTCTTTATGGGTCCTTACAAGGTTTTCTACGTTTTTATGAATTCTAATGGGTTGTTATGGGTCCTTATAGTTCTTTAAGGGTCCTTATGGATTTTAATGGTTCCTAATGTGTCTTTATTGGTCCTTACGCATCCTTATGGGTCTTTATGGTTTCTTATGTGTCCTTATGCGTCTATATGGATTCTAATGGGCCCTTATGCGTCCTTTTTGGTCCTTGATTTTCCTTATGGATTCTAATGAGTTCTTATGTGTCCTTATAGTGCCTTATGTTTCTTTATGGGTTCTAATGGATCCTAATGTGTCCGTATCGGTCTTTATGAATCCTAATGCGTTTTTATCTGTCCTTATGTAGTTTTATTGGTCCTTATACGTCCTAATGCGTCCTTATAGATCATTATGCGTCCTTGTACGTCCTAATCGGTCTTTATAGGTCTTTAAAGGTACTTATGCATCGTTATGGATTTTAATGGGTCCTTGTAGGTCTATATGCGTCCTTATTGGTTTTAATGGGTTCTTATAGGTCCTGATGCGTTCTTATGGATTCTAATGGGTCCTTATGGGTCCAATAGGTCCTTATGCGTCTTTATGGGTCCTTATCGGTTCTAATGGATCTTTATAGGCCCTTATGCGTTCTTATGAATTTTATTGGGTCGTGATTGGTCCTTTTAGGTCCTTATGCGTCCTTATGGGTGCTCATAAATCCTTATGCGTCCTTATATATTCTAATGGGTCCTTAATGGTCGTTATATTTCTTTTTGCGTACTTATGGATTTTAATGTGTCCTAGTGGGTCCTTATAGACCCTTATGCATCCTTATGGGTCCTTATTGGTCTGTATAGTTCCATTTGTGTCCTCATGGATTCTATTGGGTCCTTATTGGTCCTTATTCGTCCTTATGGATTCTAATGGGTCATTATGGATTTTTATAGGTCCTTGTTCGTCCTTATGGATTCTAATGGGTCATTATGGATTTTTATAGGTCCTTATTCGTCCTTATGGATTCTAATGAGTCATTATGGATTTTTATAGGTCCTTATTCGTCCTCATGGATTTTAAAAGTTTCTTATAGGTGCTTATGCGTCCTTGTGTGTCGTAATGGGTCCTTATAGATCCCAATGGGTCCTTATAAGTTCTTATATGTCCTAATTCGTTCCTATGGATTCTAATGGGTCCTAATTGGTTTTAATAGGTCCTTATTCGTCCTTATGAATTTTAATGGGTCCGTACGTGTCCTTATAGGTCCTTATGCATCCTTATTGGTCCATAGGTTTCCTTATAAGTCCATTTGCGTCATTATGGATTCTGATTGATCCTTATGGGTCCGTATAGGTCCTTATTCGTCCCTAGGTCCTTGTTAATCCTTCTTGGTCCAGTGCGACCTTATGGGTTTTTATACGTTTTTATAGGTCTTAATGCGTCTTTATGGTTCCCTTTAGTTCGTTATGTGTCCTTATGGGTCTATATGGATCCTTGTGTGTCTTTATGTGTCCTAATGGGTCCTAATGTTTATGGGTCCTTATGTGTCTTAATTGGTCCTTATAGGTCTTAATGCTTTGTTATGGGTGCTTATGGGTCCTTATGTGTCTTTATGTGTCCTTATTGGTTTATTCAGTTCCGCATGTGTTCTTATGGGTCTTTATAGGTGCTCCTTAGCAACAAAATCCTCAATCAAAGTTTCAAAACCTTTCATTTTGTTTAAAAACAAACGTTTCATTTGTATGTTTTTAAAACGTTGTTTTTACGCTTTTGTTGAAACCGAACCTTTGAAAATACCTTCAATTTTGGTTTCCCAATCAACGTTTTTGTGCCATGTTTTTAAAACGTTTGTTTGACGTTTTTGCTGAAACCGAACTTTTGAAAATATGTTTCCATTTGGTTCCCAAATCAACGTTTTTTGTGTAAGGTTTATGAAACGTCATTTTCACGTTTTTCTGAAACCGAACGTTTGAAAATGCGTTTAGTTTTGGTTTCCAAATCAACGTTTATTGCGTAGATTTTTAAAGTCTTTTTTTAACGTTTTTGCTTAAGTTGAACTTTTAAAAATACGTTTAATTTTGGTTTCCAAATTAACGTTTTTGGTGTAAGGTTTTGAAACGTTCTTTTTACGTTTTCTGTAACCGAACTTTTTACGTTTTTACAAATTTATCGCTTCAATAATTATGCGATGAAGAATTTTTGTTTCGCGATCCATGGGTTAAAGTTACGACAGCAATCAGGCTAAAGGCTCAGCGAATTCATAATACACAGGGACGTGCGGTCAGGAAAGGCAGGTGTGGCTGTGCCTTACTTGTAGAATTGTACAAAGGAAAACAACAATGAAAGTATATACAGAGTTGGCCAAAAAAAATTGCACCCTTGGACAAAGTGTCGTAACTTTTTTTGGAATGAGATAACATTTTAACGGTCAACGAATCGACGGTCAACAAGGTCAACGAATCGACACTAGGATCAAAGAGAAGCGTATTGAACGATGCCCAAACCTTCTTTGTGTTTTCACGAAACAAGTTTTAGAAACGGCATTTTTCAGTGATGAAAAAATTTTTAAGGTGACTCAACTGCTAAATGTCTAAAACGATCGCACTTATGCTACGGGTGCCTACAAGAAGTCTACAATAGAAAACAAACGCTTGTACGTGGAACGCAGTGGCTTTCCGATGAGCCTCGTGGTGTCTGTTGCCGTATCAAAAGTTGGCAAGTCATCCATTTTCTTCGTTGAGCCTGGGGCAAAAGTTAACGGTGCTTACTACCGCGGAAAGCTGTTAGCGTAGATGATACCCGGAATGGATAGACTTCCTGGATATCAGCCGTATGTGTTTATGCAAGATGGGGCTCGATCTTATACTGCAAATGAGACAGTTAGATTCTTGAATCAACAACAATACTTAACATTGTTGCAGCCAAACATGTGGCCTCCTAACAGTCCAGATCTTAATCCAGTCGATTGCTGCGTTTGGAGCGCTCTGGAGCGAAATGTTTACCGCGGAAGAAGATTTGAAAACATCATAGAATTGAAAGAAGCCATTCTTCAAGAGTGGGAAGTATTGCCCCAAGCGGTAATCACAAACGCTATCGATGGGTTTCGATCTCGTGTGCGGTTGGTGATTGCAGAAAACGAACAACACATCGAAAAATATTGATCGAATGAACAATCAATCGCTTACTATTTGTGCCGTGTTAATTCTCATGCAATTGCAGTTTGTGATACTCACTATTTAAAAACCGCTAATTTTGTTATTTTATGGAAATTTTTAATAAAATTTTACACAGCTACGCAATATATTGTCGTAAAGAAATGGTAAAAATTTTTAACTGTTATCTCATTCCAAAAAAAGTTACGACACTTTGTCCAAGGGTGCAATTTTTTTTGGCCAACTCGGTATATACTTTCATTGTTGTTTTCCTTTGTACAATTCTACAAGTAAGGCACAGCCACACCTGCCTTCCCTGACCGCACGTCCCTGTGTATTATGAATTCGCTGAGCCTTTAGCATGATTGCTGTCGTAACTTTAACCCATGGATCGCGAAACAAAAATTCTTCAACGCATAATTATTGAAGCGATAAATTTGTAAAATGGTAAAAAAACACGAGCAAGAAATAAACCAGAGATGTAAAATAAAAAGATAACAGCGGTTGAGCTGACACAAATTTGCGTGCAGATTATAAAAACGTTTAGAAGTAGAAACGTAAAGTTAGTTCTTACTAAAACGCTAAGCCAATCTTTGAAACTCATCAATAACAACATAATTTTGAAGTTGAACTAATTTCCAAAAATTGGAATTTCTAAAACGTGAAAACAAAATCGTTATTTCGTTATCACTAAAAATCAAATTTTCAAAACATGGTTTTGAAAATTTGGTTCCAGCAAAGCATAAAAATAAAGTCTTGAAACAATTTGGAAATTAAATTATTCCAGAAGTGAAATAGGCAAAACTAATTTAATAGTTCACAGAGACATCACGTCTTGCAATCCTATTTCATTTGACAACACCTTAATCCTGTCTACGCGTCGAAATGGGTAATCTTTTCAACCCCTAGTGACGCAGGTGAGGCGGAGCCCCCTATCGCGGGAGCATTCCCGAGTTTCGAAGTCAACTGACTTCATCATCAGTGTGAAGAGGAGTCGACACATAACGACCCATTAGAACTTATAAGGACCAATAAAAACCCCACAAGAAACATAAGCACCCATAAGGACGCATTAAGAACCGACAAAAACCTATAAATACCCATAACTACATGTAAGTACCCATGAGGACCTAAAAAGACCCATAAAGACACATAAGGACATTCAAAAACCCCTAAAGACGTGCTAGGACTTACATAGCTCTATAAGGACCCATAAAGACGCATTAAGACTTATAAAGACCTATAAAGCCCACATAGACACTGAATAACCCAAAAGCACGCATAAGGAGACATAAAGACACACTACGACATATAAGAACCTATAAAAACCCATAAGAACACAAAAGGACCCATAATAGCGCATTAAGATCTGTAAGAACACATTAGGACACATAAGGACACATAAGGACGCATAAAGACTTATAAGGACACTTAACGACCCATTAGAATTCATAAGGACGAATAAGGAACTATAAGAACCCATAAGGACCCAATAGAATCCATAACGACGCATAAGGACATATAGAGACCCATAAGGACCCATAAGAACACCTAAAAACCTATGAAGACACATAACTAACCACAAAAACGCATAAGGACCAATAAATACGCAGCGAAATCTATAAAGACGCAAGAGGGCTTATAAGGACCCATAGGGACACATAACGTCGCATAAGAACTTATATAGACCCCTAACAACCCATATGGACTCAGAAGAACCCATAAGTACCCTTAAAGACCCATTACAATCCATACAGACGCATTAAGACCTGTAAGGACACATAAGGACCCATAAGGACGCATAAGAACCTATAAGGAACCATAAGGACACATTAAGTCGCATAAGGACCTATAATGACAGATAAAGACCTAAAAGGACGCGTAAAACCTTATAAAGACCCATAAGGACACATAAAGTCCCATTAAATGCCATGAGAACGCAAAAAAACTTATAAAGACCAACAAGGACGTATTAAAATCCATAAGAACTATAAGAGACTTATAAGGACCCATAAAAACCAATTAGAATCCATGCAGACGCGTAAAGACCCACAAAAACCCATTAGGACACATAACAACACATAACGACGCATAAGAACCAATAAGGACAGATTTGGACCAATAAGCACGCATTAGGACCTATAAGAACCCTTTAGAATCCCTAAAGATAAATAAGGACCCATTAAGACCAATAAGGACCCATTAGCATCCATCACGACAAAAAAAAATTAATAAAGACCCATTAGAATCCAAAAGAACACCAAAGGACCTACAAAAACCCAAAAGGACCAAGAAAGACGCATAATAACCTATAAGTACCCCTAAAGACCCTTTAGAATGTATAAGAACGTATAAGGACCTGAAAAGACCCATAAGGACTCATAAGGACGCATCAGGACCTATAAGGACCCATAAAGACACATAATGACGCATAAGGACCTACAAAGACGCAAAAGGACGTAAAAGGACGCATAAAAAATTACAAGGACCCAATAGGACCCACTAGAATCCATAAGGACGCATAAAGACCTATAAGGAACGATTAGGACCAATAAGGACCCATACGGACGCATATGGACATTCAAGGACCCAAAAAGACCCATCACGACGCATAAGGACCAATAAGCACCCATAAGGACCCACAAGGACGCATAAAATCACATAACGACACAAAGGGACGAATAGGGACCAATAAGGACCCATGAGGACTTAGAAGGACCCATAAGAATATGTTGGGATTCATAAGGACTCTGAAAGACCTATAAAGACCCGTTACAATCCATAGAGACGTGTAGGGAAATATAAAAACCTATAAGGACCCTTTGGAATCCATATAGACACATAAAGATCCATAAAAACCTATAAAGACGCATAAGGACCCATAAAGACACATTAGGACCAAATAGAATCGACAAGGACAAATAGGAAGTTATAAGGACCCACAAAAACCAATTAGAATCTATAAGGACGCATCAGAACCTACGTGGACTTATTACGACCAATAACGATGCATAAGGACCTATAAGGACACACAACAACCCATTAGAATCCATAACGATGCATAAAAACCGATGAGGACCCATAAGGAACCGCTAGTATGCATTAGGACGAATAAAGTCTTGTAAAGACCCATAAGGACCCTTTGGAATCAATAAGCAAGCATCAGGACCTATTAGGACCCATAAGGACCAATAAGGAAGCATAAGGACATGTAAGGACCCATAGGGACCAGGTAAAATCCATAACAACACATAAGGAAGTATACGGACCCATGAAAATTCTCAAAGACACATTAGAGCCCAAAAGAAGGCATGAGGACCTAAAAAAACCCATAAAGACACATAAGGACGCATAAAAACTTATAAGAATTTAATAGGCCCCATAAGGTTGCATAAGGACTGGTAAGGACACATAAAAACCCATAAAAACTTAAAAGGTCCCATAAAAACACACAAAGACGAATAAGGACCAATAAGAACCCATAAAGACCCATAACGATGCATAATAACCTATAAAAACCCATAAAAACCTATTGGGACTCATAAGGACCCATAAAAACCCATAAAAACCCATAAGGACCCATTAAAATTCATAAAGACGCATAAGGAACTATAAAGACCCATAAAGATCAAACAAAAACAATAAAGATGATCAAGCACCTATAAAAACCCAAAAGGCCCCATCAGAATTAAATAGATCCATAAGGACCCATAAGGACCATTAGAACCCATTAGAATCCATAATGAAAAATAAGGTCCTGTAAGGACCCATAAGGACCCATTAGATTCCATAAAGACACAAAAAGACTTATAAGGACCATAAGGACCCATTAGAGTTCATAAGGACGAATAAGGAACTACAAAGACCCATAATGACCAAATGGAATCCATAAGGATCATTAATGACTGATAAGGACATATAAGAACCCATTAGACTCCATAAAGACGCATTAGGACACATAAGGACCCATAATAAACCTTAGGACGCATAAGGACTTATAGTTTTGCATAGGGACCAATTGGAATCTATAAAGACGCTTAAGGACATATAAAAATCGATAAGGACGTTGAAGGATTTATAAAAAGACCCATAGGACCCATAAGAACTCATAAAGATCTTTGAGGACCCATAAAAACTCACAAGGACGCATACTGACCTATTAGGACCCATAAAAACCTATAAAGACGCAAAAAAATTTATAAGGACACATAAGGACCCATTAAAATCCATAAGGACGCACAAGGACCTTCAAGAAACTATAAGAACCCAGAAGGACTTATAAAGACGGATAAGGACCAATAACGACCCATAAGGACAGATTAGGATGCATAAGGACCAATAAGAACCCTAAGTAATCATAAGGACACACTCGAATCCATAAGGATGCACAAAAACTTATAAGCAACCATTAGGACCCATAAGGTGCCATAAAAACGCATAAAAACCAATAAAAACCCACAAAGACAAATAAGGACCAATAAGGACCAATAAGGACCCATAGGGACCCATACGGACCCATAAGAACACATAAAGATCTATGAAAACTTGTAAGGACCCAGTAGAATCCATAAGGACGCATAAAGACGCATAAGAAACTAAAAAGACCCGTAAAGCCACATAAGGACACATAAGAACCTATAAAGACCCATAAGGACCCATAGAAACTCATAAGGACCCATGAAGAAACATTAGGACCCATTAGAAATTATAAGGACGCGTAAAAACTTATAAGGATCCATTAAATTTCGTAAGATCGAATAAGGACTTATAAGGACCCATAATAACATATTAGATTCCATACGGACGCAAATGGAACTATAAGGACCAATAAGTACCCACGACGACGCATAAGGACTTATAAAGACCACACATAAGAACCCATTACAATCCATAAAAATGAATAAGGACGTATACGGACGCATAAGGACCCATTAAAAATCATAAGGACACATAAGGACATATAAGGACCAATAAGGACGCAAAAGGATTTATATGAAGACTCATAGAGACACATTGGAATCGATAAAAACGAATAAGGACCTATGAGGACCCATAAGGACGCCAACGGATCTATAAGGACCCATGAGCACCCTTAAAGTTGCATAAAAACCTATAGAAACCCATAAAGACCTGTAAGGACGCATATAGACTTATAAGGACACATAAAGACCCATTAGAATCATTAAGGACGAATAGGGAGTTATAAGGACAAATAAGTACCCAGTAGAAGTCAAAAGGATGCATAAAGAACCACATGAACCCATAAGGACCCTTAAGCACGAATAAGGCTTTATAAGAACTCATAAAGACCCTTTGGAATCCATAAAGATGCCAAAACACCAAAAAGGACCCATAAAGACAATTAAAGACGCATAAGGATTTATAAGGACCCATAAAGACCCACTGGAAGTCAAAAGGATGCATAACGAACTATAAGAACCCATAAGGACACATAACGACGCATAAGCACTGATAAAAACACATAAGGATCCATTGGAATCCATAAGGATGCCAAAAGACCTACAAAGACCCATAAGGACCCATCAAGACGCAAAAGCACCTTTTTGGATCCTTAAGGACGCTTAAGGACCTATAAGGACCCATTGGAATCCATAAGGACGCTTAATGACCAATACGGACCCATAAGGACCAATAAGGACGCATAAGGACCTATAAGTACCCATTAGAACCTATTAGAATCTATAAGAACGCATAAGCACCTGTAAGGACCCATAAGGACCCATAAGCACGCATCAAGACCTATAAAGACCCATATGGACACATAAGGACGTATAAGAACTTATAAGAACCCATAAGTACCCATAATGACGCACAAAGATCTATAAAGACTTATAAGGACGCGTAAAGACCTATAAAAACCAATAAGGCCCGATAAGGACGAGAAATGCCTTGTAAGAACCCATAACGTCCCATATGAATCCATAAAAACGCATAAGCAATTGTAAGGACTTATAAGGACCCATTCGAATAAATAAACCCAAATATAAACCTATAAGGACTCACAAGGACCCAATTAGAATCCATAAGAACGCAAAAAGAAATATAAGGACCAATACAGACCCATAAAAAACCCCTAAGGACGCATACGGAGTTATAAGGACCCATAATACTCATTAGAATCCATAAGGACGAATAAGGACCTATGAGGACCCATAAGGACCAAATCGAATCCGTAAAGACGAAGAAGGACCTATATGGACCCATAAGGACCCATTAGAATCTATATAGACGCATGAGGACACATAAGCACAATATAGGCCCCATAAGGACAAATAAGAACCCATAAAGACTTATTAGCAGCCATTAGAATCCTTTGGGACGAATAAGGACCTATAAGTTTTCATAAAGACACATTAAAATCCATAGGGACGCATTAGGAGCTATATAAACCCATTAAAATCCGTAAGGACGAATAAGGACCCATTAGGACTCATTTGAATCCATAATAACGCATTAGAAGTTATAAGGACCCATAAAAACCCGTTAGAATGCATCAGGACGAATTATGACCCATATGGACACTTAAAGACCCATTAAAATCAATAAGGTCACATAAGGAGCTATAGGGACGCATAAGGACATATAAGTTTTCATAAGGACACATTAAAATCCATAGGGACGCAGAAGGACCTGTAAGGACCCATAAGGACAAATAAGGACGCGTTAAGACCTATAAGGACCGACCCATAAGGACGTATAATTACCCATAAGGTCCCATCCGAATCCATAAGAAGGCGTAAAGACTTACAAGGACCCGAAAGGACCCATTAGAATCCATAACGACAAATAAGGACATATAACGACCCATACAGACCCATTAGAATCCATAAGGACGCAAAAGAAAATATAAAAACCTATAAGAACCCAAAATGACGCATGAGGATTCATAAGGACCCATTAGAATCGATAAAAACGGATAAGGACGTTTAAAAACCCATACGGACCCCTTAAAATCGGTAAGGACGAATAAGGACCTGTAAGAACCCATAAATACTCATTAGAATCAATAAGGACGCAAAAGGAATTACAGGGACTCACAAGGACCCATCAGAATCTATTAAAACGCATAAAGACTTATAAGGACCCATTAGAATCCATAAGGATGCATAAGGACCTATAAGGACCCCTAAGGATTCATTAAAAACAATAAGGGCGAATAAGGCCTTATAAAGCCCTATTAGGACCCTTGGAAACGCATAAAAACAAATAAGGATCCGTCAGGACTCATAAGGACGGATAAAGACCAATAAGCACCCACAAGGACTTATTGGAATCAATAAGTACCTATAAGGACCTATAAGGACCTTTAAGTACGCATAACGACCAATAGATACCCACAAGGACCCATTACAATCCATATAGACGCATAAAGACCAATAAAGACCCAATAGGCCCATAAGAACACATAAGAACGAATAAAGACCCATAAAAACTCATAGGAACTCATAAGAACCCATAAAGAAACATTAGACCCATTTAGAACTTTATAAGGATGCACAAGAACTTATAAGAACCGACTAAAATCCATAAAATCGAATAAGGACTTATAAGGACCAATAAGAACATATTAGATTCCATACGGACGTAAAAGGGACTATAAGGACCAATAAGTACCCATAAAGACGCATAAAGACTTATAAGGACCACACATGAGGACCCAATACAATCCATAAAAATGAATAAGGACCTATAAGGACGCATAAGGACCCATTAAAATCCATAAGGACACATAAACACCTATAATGACCGATTAAGACCTATAAGAACTCATATGGATGCATAAGGACCTATAAGGACCCGTAAAAACCAATAGAATCTGCAAGGACAAATAAGAACTTATATAGACCCAGTAGGACCCATAGGGAAGCATAAGGACGCATAAGGACCCAGAAGGACTTATAAGGAAGGATAAGGACCAATAAGGAGCCATAAGGACACATAAGAATGCATAAGGACCAATAAGGACCCATAAACGCTCATTAGAATCCATAAGGATTCTAGTGTTTTTATGGATTGTAGTGTGTTCTTATTGGTCCTTATAGTTCTTTATGCGTCCATTATGGTCCTTATGGGTCCTTAAAGGTCCTGATGCGTGCTTAGAGATTCTAATGGGTCCTTATGGGTCCGTATAGGTCCTTATTTGCCCCTAGGTTTTCTAATGGGTCCTAATGAATCCTTATGGGTCCTTATGCGTCCTTATGAGACCCTATGGATTTTAATCGATCCTTATAAACTTTTAAGCGTCCTTATGACTCGTTTAGGGTCCTTATTGGTACTCATGCGTCCTTATGTATCCTTATGGGTCCTAATCGATTCTTATAGGTATTTATGCGTCCTTAATGGTCGTTTGGGTCCTTATTGGTCCTTATGCGTTTTTATGTATCGTTATGGGTCTTTGTAGGTCCTTATGTGTCCCTATGTGTCCTTATGCGTCCTCATGTGTCCTTATTGTTCCTTATGCGTCTTTATGGATTATTATAGGTCTATTTGCGCTTTTATGCGTTTTTATGGGTCATAATGGGACATACAAGGATTATAAGAACACATATCGACGTATAAGGATGCATCACAATCTATGAGGACCCATAAGGACACACATGGACCAATAAGGACACACAAGGACCCATAAGAACGCATAAAAACTTATAAGGACCTGTAAGGACACATAAGGACGAATAAGAACCAGTAAGGACCCACAAGAATCCATAAAGACGCATAAGGTTTTTTAAGGACCTATAAGGAGGCATAAGGAAAAATGAAAACACATCAAGACCTATAAGGACGCATAAGGACCAATAACGACACATAAAGACCCATAAAGACGCATAAGGACCCATAAAGACCAATTAGATTTCATATAGACGCTTAAGGACCCATTAGGACCCATTAAGACCCATAAAAACGCATAAGGACCTATAAGGACTCATTGGGATGCATTAGAATCCATAGGGACAAATAAAGACCAACACGGACGCATAAGGACCCATTAAAATCCATAACCACTATTCAGGACCTATAAAGATCCATAAGGACCAAAAAGGACGCATAAAAACTTATAACGAAGATAAGGACCCACTACAATCCATGAGGACGCATAAAAACAATAAAGGACACATAATGACGCATAAAGACCTATAACGACCCTTAAAAACACATTAAGACGCACAAGGACTTATAAGAATCCATAAGAAAACATAAAAACGCATAAGTACATATAAGGACCCTGTAAGACCCAGTAGAACGCATAAGAACCCGTACGGACCCAAAAAAACACATAAGAACCCATAAGGACCCAAAAACATCCATAAGAACAAATAGGGACTTATAAGGACCGATTAGGACCCATAGGGACGCATAACGACGCATAAGGACCAATAAGGACACTTAAAAACCCATAAGGACGCATTAGAACCAATAAGGACACATAAAGACCCATGAGGACGCATAAGGACCCGTAAGGATGCATTCGATTCCATATAGACGCATAAAAACCCATTACGACCCATTAGGACACATAAGGACACATAAAGACCTATAAGGACCTATAAGGACCCATTAGGTCCAATTAAAATACATAGAGACGAATCAGAACAATTACGGACACATAAGGACCCATTAGAATCCATAACCACGCGTCAGGACCCATAAGGACGCATAAAAAATTATAAGGACCCATAACGACTAATAAGGGCTCAAAAGGACATTTAAGAACCCATAAGGCCTCATAAGGACGCATAAGTACATATAATAACGCTTTAGGACGCATAAGGACGCATATAGACCCATAAAGACCCAAAAGGACACATAAGGACCCAGAAGGACCCAGAAGGACACATTCGGACGCATAAGGACCCATAAGGACACATAAAAACGAATAAGGTCTAATAAGGGCCAATAAGGATCCAATAGCATCCATAAGGACGAATAAGGACTTATAAGGACCCATTAGGACCCATAAGGACGCATAAGGACGCATAAGGACGCATAAGGACACATAAGGACCCATTAGAATCCATGAGGACGCATAAAGACTTATAAAAACCCATTAAGACATATAAGGACGCATAATGAACAATAAGGACACACAAGGACCAATAAGGACACATTGGGACCTATAAGGACCCATAAGGACTTATGCGGAAGCATGAGGACCAATAACCACCCCAAAGGACCCATAAAGATGCATAAAGACCTATAAGGATGGATTAGGGTTCATAAAAACTCATAAAAACTCATAAGGACCCATAAGAATTCATTGGGATTCATCAGAATCCATACGGACGTTTAAGAACATATGTGTACCCATAAGGACCCATTCCAATCCATAAGCATGCATCAGAACTTATAAGGACCAATAAGGACGAATAAGGACGCATTAGGACCTATAAGGACCCATAAGGACACATAACGACGCATAAGGATGCATCAAAATCTATAAGGACCCATAAAGACACACAAGGACCAATAAGGACATACAAGGACCCATAATGACGCATAAGGACTTATAAGGACTCATTGGGGTGCATTAAAATCCATAGGGACAAATAAGGACCAATATGGACACATAAGAACCATAAGAACCCATAAAGATTCATAAGGATCTCTAAGCACCCACAAGAATCCATGAAGACGCATAAGAACATTGAAGAACCCATAAGGAAGTATAAGGACCTATAAAGATCCATAAAAATACATAAAGACGCATAAACACCTAGAAGAACACTTAAGGAAACATAACGATGCAAAAGAACATATAAGGACCCACAAGGACCAACAAAGACCAATAAGGCCACATAAAAAAGAATAGGGACTTATAAGAACCCATAAGGACCCATAAACACCTATTAGGACCGATTAGGACCTACAAGAACTCACATGGTTGCATAAGGACCTACAGTATAAGGACCCGTAAAGACCAATAGAATCCATAAAGACTAATAAGAACTTATAAGAACCCATTAGGACCCATAAGAAAGCATAAGGACGGATAAGAACCAATAAGGACTCATAAGGACACATAAGGTCGAATAAGGACCAATAAGACCCCATAAGGACACATTAGAATCCATAAGGACGCAAAAAACCTATAAGGACCCATTAGGACCCATCATGTCTTATAAGGACGCATAAGAACTTATAAGGATTCATAAGGATCCATAAGAACACATAGGACCTATATAGACCCATAAGGATACTGAAAGACGAATAAGGACCAATAAGGACACCAAACCACCCATGAAGACGCATTATAACCTATAAGGATCGATTAGGAACCATAGGCTCTCATACGGACGCATAAGTACGTATAAGGATCCATTAAGACCCATTAGAATCCATAGAGACGAATAAGGACCTATACGGACTCATAAGAAACTATTAGAATCCATAAAAACGCATCAGGGTTTTAAGGGCTCATTAGGACCAATAAGGATGCGTAAGGCACTATAAGGACCCATAAGGATCCACTAGAATCCATAAAGACACAAAAGACACATATGCGTCCCCATGGACTCTAATGGGAGGTCTTTATTCGACCTTATGGACTTTAATGGGTTTTTATGGGTCTTTATAGGTCTTTATGTGTTTTTATTGATTCTAATGGGTCTTTATTGGTCCTCTAAGGTTCCTAAGCGTTTTTTTGTGGTCTTTTTGGTTCCTTATGTGTCCTTAAGCATCCTTATGGATCCTTGTGTGTCCTTATAAGTCCTTATGCGTCTTTTTGTGTTTTTATCGGTTATTATGCATTCTTATGGTTCCTAATGCGTTCTTATGGGTCCTTGTGTGTCAGTATGGACTTTAATGGGTACTTATAGATCCTTATCGGTCCATAATCGTCCTTATGGATTCTAAAAATGTTTTTATAGTTCCTTATGCGTCCTTTTGGATTTTAATAGGTTCTTTAAGGTTTATATTGGTCTTTATCAGTCCCTATGGGTCCTTATTGGTCCTTATAAAATTTGTGCGTCCGTATTGGTCTTTATGGGTCCTTAATGGTTTTTATGCGTCCTTATGTGTCCTTATGTGTCTATATGAGTCCTTATGCGTCCTTATGGGTTCTTATGTGTTGTTTTTAGTCCTTAAGTGTTTTTATGGGTCCTTATAGGTCCTCAGGCGTCCTTATGCGTCCTTTTGGGTCCTAATGGGTACCTATATTTCTTTATGCGTTTTTATAACTTGCTATGGGTCCCTATAAATTTTTAGGTGTCCTGATGGATTCTAATGGGTCCTTATAGGTCCTTACAGGTTCTAATTTGTCTTGATGGATCTTACAGGGTCCTAATGGGTTGTTATAGGTCCTTGTGCGTCCTTATGGTTCCTTATTAGGCCTTATTCGTCCTTATCATCCTTATGGGTCCTAATTGTTCTTTATAGGTCTTTATGCAATCTTATTGGTCCTTATTGGTCCTTATCCTTTCCCATGAGTCCTTATGTGTCCTTATGCTTCTTTATGGGTGTTAATGGGTCCTTATATGTTTTTTTGTCTTTGGATTCTAAAGGGTCTTTGTGTGTTTTTATAGCTTTTTTCGCATCTTTATGAATCCATATGCGTTCTTATAGGTCCTTATGCGTCCTTAAGGATTTTAGTGAGTCTTCATGCGTCCTTACGGGTCCTTATGAGGCCTTATAAATCCTGATGCGTTGTTATGGATTCTAGTGGGTCCTAATGGGTTGTGATGAATTCTTATTCGTCCTTTTGGATTCTAATGGGTCCTTATGGTTTTTTTGGGCTTATATGGATTCTAGTGAGTCCTTATGGGGCTTTGTCAATAATTATGCATCTTTATGGAATCATATCAGTCCGTATGTGTCCATATAAGTCTTATGCGTCCTTATGGGTCCTTATTAGCTTTTTAGGTCCGTATGCGCCTTTATGCAATTTAATGGGTTCTAATTGGTCATTATAGTTCTTTTTGGGTCCTTATGGATTTAATGGGTCTTTATGGGTCCTTATAATTCTTAATGCGTCCTAAAAAGTCCTTGTGAATCCTTACAAGTCATTATGTGTCCTAATGGATTTGAATGGGTCCTTAAGGGTGCTTATAAATCTTGATGCGTCCTCATTGGTCTTTATGGGTCCCAATAAGTCCTTATGTGTTTTTATGGATTGTAAGGGGTGCTTATGAGTCCTTATAGCTCCTTATTTGTCAGGATGGTTTCTAATGGGTCTTTATGGGTCCCTACAGGTTTTTATGCGTCCTTATTGATTCTAATGGGCCCTTATAGGTCCTCTTGCGTCATTTTGGGTTCTTTTGAGTCCTTATTGATCCTTATGCATTCTTAATGTTATTATGGGTACTTTTAGGTCCTTATGCGTTATTATGGGGATCCATTAAAATCCATATAGATGCATAAGAACCCAAAAAACCCATTTGGACCCATAACGACGCGTAAGGACCAATAAGGACCCAATGGGACCCATTGGAATCCATAGGAACAAATAGGGATTTATAAGGACCCATAAGGATCCATTACAATCCATAAGGACGCATCAGGAACTTTAAGGGCCCATAAGGACCAATAAGGACGCATAAGGACCTATAACAACCCATTAGACCCATTAAAATCCATCATGACAAATTAGGACCTGTAAGGAACTATAAGGACCCATTAGATTCCATCATGACACCTAAAAACTTATAGGGACCCATAACAAGTTACAAAGACGCATGAAGAGCTTTAGGTACCCATTAGGACCCATAAGGAGGCATAACAACGCCTGTGGACCTATAAGGACCCATAAAAACACTTAAGGACCAAAAACAATACATAAGAACCCATAAGGACGCATAAGGACTCATATAGACACATAAGGACACATAAAGACGCATAAAAACCATTAAGGACCCATAAAGACCAATACGGAAGCACAAAATCTATAAGGACCCATAAGGACCCATAGGGACTGATAAAAACCAATAAAAACCTTAAAGAACCTATTAGAATCCAAAAGGACGCATAAGGAACTATAAGGACTTTTCAGATTCCATAAGGACGATTAAGGACCGATAAGGACCCATAAGTACCCATTAGAGTCCATATTGACACACAAGGACGCATAAGGACGCATTAGGAACCATAAGAATGCATAATAACCGATAAAGACACAAAAGGACCCATTAAAATCCATAAGGACCCATCAGGACCTATTAGGACCCATAAGAACCAATAAAGACCAATAAGGACGCATAAGGACCTATGAAGACCCATACAGACCCATGAAAATCCAGAAGGACGCATATGGACCTATACGAACCCATTAAGACACATAAGGACGCATAAAGATCTATAAAGACACATACTGTAAGGACGCATAAGGACTTATAAGAACACATAAGGACCCATAAAGACGGATATGGACTTATAATGACCAATTAGGACCCATATAGACGCACAAAAACCCATAAAGACCCACAAGGACGCATAATGACCAACAAGAACCCACAAGGACGCATAAGGATGCATAACGACCTATAAGGACACATAACGAAGCATACGGACCAATAAGGACAAATAATGACTTATAAAGAGGCATGAAGACCTATAAGGACTTATTAGATACCGCAAGCACGAATAAGGACCCATAAAAACAAAAAAGGACCCATTAAAATTAATGACAACGAATAATGACCTATAAGGACCCATAAAGACCAATTAGATTCCATATGGACTCAAAACGAACTATAAGGACCAATAAAAAGTCACAAAGACGCATGAGGACCTGAAAAGGCATATAAGGACCCATTAGAATCTATAAAGACCAATAACGACCTATAAAAACCCAAAAAGACCCGATGAAATCCGTAAGGACAAATAAGTACCTATAAGAACACATAAGGACCCATCAGAATCCATAAGAACGAAAATGGAACTATAAGGACCCACAAGGACCCATTAGAATCTATAAGAACGAATAAGGATTTAAAAGAACCCATAAGGACACATAAGGACGCATAATGACTTATAAAAACCTATAAGGACCCATAAGGACGCATAAGGACCTATAAGGAATGATTAAAACCCATAGAGTCGCAAAAACACCCATAAGGACGCATAATGACCACTAAGGATCCATAAGGATGCATTAGGACCTATAAAAATCGACAAGGACAATATAGGAATTATATAAGGACCAATAAAGATCCATTGGAATTGATTGAGATGCATAAGGACCTATTGGGTCCCACAAGGATGCATAAGGACCTATAAGGACCCAAAAAGACCCATTACATTCCATAGGGACGCATAAAGACTTATCAAAACCCATTAGGACCCATAAGGACACATAGGAACCAACAAGGAACCACAAAGACGGATAAGGACCAATAAGGACCCATAACGACCCATAAAGACGCATAAAAACACATAACGACACATAAGGACGCATAAAAATCAAACAAGACTTTCAAACGTTATGCGTTTTTATGGGTGCTCATAGGTCCCTATGCGTCCTTATGCGTTCTTATGGATTCTTATAGGACTTTATGCTTCCTTGTGTATTGTAATGGGTCGTTTTGGGTCCTTATTGGTCTATATGCGTCCTTATGTGTCTTTATGGGTCCTTACTGGTCCTTATCCGTCCTTATAAATCCTTCTTGAACTTTATGCGTCCCTATGCTGCCTTAAGGGTCCTAATGGGTCCTTATAGGTCCCTATTCGACCTTATGGATTCTCATAGGTCTTTATTAGTCCTTATGCGTCTTTATGGGTCCTTATGTGTCCTTATGCGTCCTTATGGGTTCTTATGGGTTTTTATAAATCCTTATGCGTCCTTGTGTGTCCTTATGGGTCTTTATAGGTATTTTTGCGTCCTTATGGGTCTTTATAAGTCCTTATGCGTCTTTATGGATTCTAACGGATCTATATGTGTTTTCATAGGTTTTTATGCAACCTTATTGGTCCTTATGCGTCCTCATAGGTCCTGATGCGTCGTTATAGACTCTAGTGCGTCTTTATAAGTCTTTATTTGTCCCTATGGATTCTAATGGATTTTATTGTGTTCTTATCGGTCTTTATGCGTCCTTATGGGTCCTAATGGGTCCTTATGGGTCCTTAAGCGTTTATATGGCATCTAATGGGTCCTTATGGGTCTTTATCGGTTCTTATTCGTCCATATGGTTTTAAATGGGTCTTTATATTTCTTTATTTGTGCTTATGGATTCTAATGAGTTCTAATGGGACTTTATAGGTCTATATGAGTTTTTATCGGTCCTTATGGGTCCTTATAAGTCTTTATGCGTCCTTATGGGTCCTTTAGGGGCCTTACTGGTTTATATGCGTCTTTATGTGTCCTTAAGGGTCGTTAGCGGTCCTTATGCATCCTTATCGGTCCTTATGTGTCCTCATTGGTCTTTTGCGTCCTTATGGGTCCTTATAAGTCCTCATGCATCCTTATGAGTGCTTATGGGTCTTAATGGGGCCTTATATATCTTTTTGCGTCCTTATGGTTTCTAATGGGTTGTTATAAGTTTTTATTGATGCTTATGCGTCCTTATGGGTCCTTGTGGGTTTTTGTAGGTCGTTATGCATTATTATGGGTCCTTTTTGGTCCTTATCCTTCTTTATGAGTCTTTATGGGTCCTTAAGTGTCTGTATGCATCTTTATGGGTCCTAATGTGTCCTTATTTGTCTTTGTTTGTCCTTTTGAATTGTAATTGGTCCTTATGTGTCCTTATAGGTTCTTATGCGTTCTTATGGGTCCTCATGGTTCGTTATAGGTCTTTATGCGTCTTTATTCTTTTTAATGAGTTTTTATAGGTCCTTAGAGGTCTTTATGAGTACTTATGAATTTTATAGTTTCTTTTGCGTTCTTATGGATTCTAATGTGCCCCTGTGGGTCCTTGTACGTCCTTTTTGTTTTTATGAATTTTAATGAGTCCTTATGGTACTTTCTAAGTCCTTATGCGTCCGTATCGGTCAGTATGAGTCCTTATACTTCCTATTGCGTTTTTATGGATTCTAATGGGTCTTAATGGGTCGTTATAGGTCTTTATGCGTCCTTATGGATTGTAATGGGGCTATGTGCATCCTTATAAATTTTAATGGGATTTTATGTGTTCTTATAGTTCCTATTTCGTTCTTATGGAATTTAATGCGTTTTTGCTAGTCCTCATCAGTCCTTATCCGTCCTTGTGGAATCCAATTGGTCCTTATAAGTTCCTATGCGTTCTTATAGATTCTAATGGGTGCTATTGAGTTTTTACGTGTCATTATGAGTCTCTTTGGGTCCTTATAGTTCTTTACAAATCTTCATGCGTCTTAACGTGTACTTATAGGTTTTTATGCATCCTTATGGGTCTTTGTTGGTCTTTATAGGTCCGGATACGTTCTTATGCGTCTTCATGGGTCGTAATTAATCCTTATAAGTCTTTATGCGTCTTAAGGATTCTAATGGGACCTTATAGGTCTTTATAGGTCTTTATAGGTCTTTATGGGTTTTTATGGGTCCCAATGGTTCCTTATAGGTCGTATGCGTCCTTATGAATTTTAATGGGTCCTTATGCGTCCTTAAAGACTTTTATGTGTTCTTATGGGTTCCTATGGTTCTTTGTGCATCCTTATGGATTCTAATGGGTCTTTGTAATTTCTTCTAGGTCCTAAATCGTCCCTACGGTATTTAATGGGTCTCTATGGGTTGTTATAGGTCCATATTCGTCTTCATGCATTCAAATGGGTCCATATGGCTCCTTATAGGTCCTTACGCATCCTTATGGGTCTTTGTCGGTCCTTAAAGGTCTTTATTCGTGCTTATGAGCCCTTATGGTTGTTGTAAGTCCTTATGCGTCCTTATGTGCCATTGCACCCAATAAAAACTATAAGGATGCATAAGGATCTGCAAGGACCCATAAGGACACATAAAAACGCTTAAAGATTTATAAGGACCCATAGTGACACATAAGGACCGATAAAAACATATGAAGACTTATAAGGACCAGTAGGGTCCCTTTAGAGTCGATTGAGACGCATGTGGACTTATAAGAACCCATAAGGACCCATTAGATTCCGTAAAAACGAATACGGACCTATAAGGACCCATAAGGATCGATTAGAATCCATAAGGACGCAAAAAGTACTACAAAGACCAAAAAGGACCCATTAGAGTTTATAAGGACGCATAAGCACTCATAAGGACACATAAAGAGCAATAAGGACACATAAGGACCCATTAGAACCCGTGTGGACGCATAAAATGCTATAAAGACCAATTATGACAAATAAGGACCCATAAAGATCTATAAGGACCAATAATTACCCATCTGAATCCATAAGGACGAGAAAAGACTGATAACAACCCATACAAACTACGTAAAACCCATAAGGACCCAAAAAAAAGTATAAAGACTTATAAAAACCGATACGGACGCATAAGGACACACTAGGACACATAGGGACGCATTAAAATCCACAAAAACAAATAAGGACCTAAAAAAAACCATAAGGACGCATTAGAATCCATAAGGACGCAAAAGTAACTATAAAAATTCATAAGGACGCATAGAGACCTGCAAAGACCTATAAAAACCCATTAGAATGTATAAGGACGCATAAAGACCTATAACGAACCATATGGACCCATAAGAACGCATAATGACATTTAATAACATATAAAGGACAAATTACAATCCATAAGGACGAAAAAAAACCCATAAGGACACATTAGGACCCATAGAGAAGCATAAGGACACTTAAAAACCCATTAAGACTCATAAGGAAAAATAAGGACCAATAAGGACCCATTAGGACCCATAAAAATGCATAACAACCTACAAAGAACCATAAGGACCCATAGGACGCATAAACAGCAATAAGGACCCATCAGGACCCATTAGAAACCACAAATACGCATGAAGACATATAAAAAACCATTAAAACCCATAAGGACTCATAATGACGCATGAGGACTTATAAGGACACATAGGGACGCATAAAGACCAATAAGGACACATAAGGACCCGTAAGGACGCATAAAGAATTCTAAGGACCCTAAAAAACACATAAGGATGCATAAGGACCTGTAAGGCCCCTAAAGGACACATAAGGACGGATAAAGCCTTATAAGAACTCATAAGGACCGATGAAAACTCATAAGGACCAATAAACTCCCATTAGAACCCATAAAGTCGCATCAGGACCCATAAAGACCCATTAGAATCCATAAGGAAGCATAAAGTCCTATAAGGACCAATTAGGACCCATAAGGACTTATAAGGATCCATAGGGATGCATGAAATTTGCAGGTCTTTTTTGGGTTTTATGCGTCCTTATGTGTCGTTATGTGTCGTTATGCGTCCTTATGGGTCGTTATGGGTCCTTATTGGTCCTTAATGGTCCTTATCCGTCTTCGTGGGTCCTTGTTGGTCCCTATGCGTCTTTATGGGTCCTAATGGGTCCTTATAGGTCCTTATGCGTTCCTATGAGTTGTAATGGGTCTTTATTGGTCTTTATGGGTCTTTATGGGTCTTTATGCGTCCTTGTGGGATCTTATAGGTCCTTATACATCTCAATCGATTTCAATGGGTTCTTATGAGTTCTTTTATATTTAATAATGCGTGCTTATCGCTTTTTATATTTCCTTATGCGTCGTAATGGATTCTATTTGGTCCTTATAGGACACAATAGCTTCCTTAGCGTGATGTTGGTTCTTTATGGGTCCTTATGTGTCCTTATGCGTCCTTATGGATTCTAATGAGTCATTATGCGTCCTCATATGTGTTATTAATTTTTATGGATTCTAATGGGTCGTTATGGGTATTTATAGGTCCTTTTTCGTCCTTTTGAGTCCTCATTGGTCTTTATAGTTCCTTTTATGTTCGTATGGATTCTAATGTGTCCTTAAGGGCTTTATATGTCCTTTTTTGTTCTTATGGATTTTAATGGGTTCTTATGTGTCCGTTTAGGTTCTTATGTGTAGTCATAGATTCTAGTGGGTCCTAATGAGTCTTTGAGGGTCCTTATGAGTAGTTGTGGGTCCTATGAGTTTTTATAAAACCTTATGCGTCCTTATGGGTCCTTTTCTGTCCTTATTGGTCCTTTTGCGTCCTTATGAAGCCCTATGCGTCCTTATTGGTCATTATTGGTCCTTATGCGTCCTTATGCGTCCTTACTAATCCTTATCCGTCTGTATTAGTCCTCCTGAGTCCTTATGCGTCTATATGCGTCCTTATGGTTTCTTACAGGTCCTTATGCGTCCTTATGGGTACGTATAGGTTATGCGTTCTTATTGGTTTTTATGGGTCCTTGTAGGTCCCTATATGTCCTCATGGCTACTAATGGTTGCTTATGGTCCTCATGAGTCCTAATTGGTCCTTATAGGATCTATAAAAACCCATAAAGACCAATAGAATCCGTAAGAACGAATAAGGACCTGAAAGGACCCATAAAGACCGATTAGAATCCATATTGACGCAAAAGGAACTGTAAGAACTCATAAAGACCCATTAGAATCGATAAGGACGCATAAGCACATATCAAAACCAATAAGGACCCATAAAGACCTATAAGGACCCATAAAGACCCATTAGAATCCATAAGGAAGAATAAGGACCGTTAACGATCAATATTAGGACGCAAAAAATAGTCCAAGGACCCAGAAAAACGCATAACGACTTATCAGGACTCTTAAGGACCCATAAGGACACATTAGATTGTGTAAGGACGCATAAGAACTTTAAAGGACTCATTAGGACCAATTAGAATCCATAAGGAAGAAAAAAACCTATAAGGACCCATTAGGACCCAAAAGGAAGCATAAAAACACATAAGGACCCATAAAAACTCATAAGGAAGAAGAAAAACCATTAAAAACCCATAGGGACCAATAAGAATGCATAAGGATCTACAAAGACCTATAAGGTCCCATAGGGATGCATAAGGACCAATAAAAACCCATAAGGACCCGCTAGAATCCATAAGGACGCATAAAGACAGATAAGGACTCATTAAGACCCATTAAGACGTATATGGACGCATAAGATCGCATAAGGACCAAAAACATTCCATAAGAACCCATTAGAATCCATAAGAACCCATAACGACCTGTAACGGCCCATAAGGACTCAATAGAACGCATAAGGCCCTGTAAGGAATCATGAGGACACATCAGGACGCGTAAGGAATTGTAAGGACCCATAAGGTGCAATAAGGACGCACAAGGACCTATAACGACTCATTAGGTTCCATTACAATCCATGGGGACACAAAGGACTTATAAGCACCTATAAGAACCTATAAAGACGCTTAGGTACCTATAAGGACACATAAGGACGCATAAGGACCCAAAAGGATGCATAAGGACCCATTAGGACACATAAGGACCCATAAAGACGCCTAAGGACCAATACGGACTCATGAGATTCGATAAGGACGAATAGCGACCTTCATGGACCCATTAGGACCCATTAGAAAGCATAAGGACGCATAAGGACCCAGAAGGATTTGTAAGGATGGATAAAGACCAATAAGGACCCATAAGGACACCTAAAGACGCATAGTTACCAATAAAGACCAATAAATGACCAATATGGACCCATTATACGACCAATAAGGACCCATTATCCCTCTTTATGCGTCCTTGTGGGTCTCTATAGATCCCTATGCGTCTCAATTGATTCCAATGGGTCTTTGTGGGTCCTTATATAATTCCTACTTCGTCCTCATCGCTTTTTATAGGACCTTATGCGTCCTTATGGATTCTAATTGGTCCTTATGGGACTTTTGCATTTTGTTGGTTGTTTTTTTAGCTCCTTTTGCATCTTGTTGGTTCCTTATGGGTCCTTATGTATCCTTATGCGTCCTTATGGATGCTATATGGTTCTTATGTGTTTTTATAGGTGCCTATTTGTTTTTATGGATTCTATGGTGTCCTTATGCGTTCTTATTGGTCTTTCTTTGTCCTTATGAATTTTAATGGGTCCTTATGGGTCCGTATAGGGTTTTTATGCGTTTTTATGCGTTTTTATGGGGCCTTACAAGTCGTTAAGCAGCCTTATGGATTCTAATGTGTCCTTATGAGTACGTATAAATCGTTATGCATTCTTATTGGTCCTTACCAGTCTTAATTCGTACTGACGGATTCCAATGGGTCTTTATGAGTCCCTATAGGTCCTTATGTGTCCGTATAGATTTTATTTGGTCCTTATTGGTCCTTAAGGATCTTTATTTGTCCTTACGGATTCTAATGGGCTTTATAAGTCGTTATTCGTTCCTACGAATCTTTATGTGTTCTTATTGGTCCTTATGAGTCCTTAAGTGTCTTAATGAGTCTTTATAGATCTTTATGCGTTCTTATGTATGCTTATGTGTCCTTATTGGTTCTTGTCCGTTTTTATGGGTCCTTATAAGTCCTTAAACGTCCCTATGGGTCCTATAGGGTCCTTATAGGTTTTTATGCGTCCTTATGGGTCCTTATGTGTCCTTATGGGTCCAATAGGGTCCTTATGCGTCCTTATGGGTCTTATTGTGTCCTTATAGGTTTGTATGCGTCCTTATGGATTCCAATGTGTCCTAATGTGACCTTATTGGTCCTTGTTTGTTCGTATCGATTCTAATGGGTCCTATTGGGGCTTTATAGGTCCCTATGCGTCTGCATGGGTCCTAATTTGTCCATATGGGTCCTTATGTTTCTATATAGATTCTAATGGGTCCTTATTAGTCCTGATCGGTTCTTATTCGTCCTTATGGATTCTAATGGGCTTTTATGGGTGCTTTATTGTCCATCATGCGTCCTTTCGGATTCTAATTGGTCCTTATGGGTGTTTATGGGTCCTTATGAGTCCCTGTGGGCTTTATGGTTTCTAATAGGTTTTTATGCGTCTTATGGGTCTTTATGGGTTCTTATTGGTCCTTATGAGTCCTCATGTGTCGTAATGGGTCCTTATAGGCCTTATGCGTCCTTATGTGTGCTTAAGTGTCCTTTTTTGGTTTGTATGCATCTTTTTGGGTTCTTATAAGTCTTTGACCATTTTTATGGGTTCTATAGGGTCCTTATAGTTTTTTACGCGTCCTTATGGGTCCTTTTGGGTTCTTATCTGTCCTTATAGGTCCATATGTTTTGTTATTGGTCTTTATGGGTCCTTATTGGTTTTTATCCGTCCTTATGAGTCCTTATGGATCCTTTTGCGTCCTTATGCTTGCTTATGGGTACTAATGGGCCCTTTTAAGTCCTTATTTGTCGTTATGGATTTTAATGAGTTCTTGTGGGTTCTCATCGGTCTTTATAGGTCCTTATTCGTTGTCATGGGATCTAATGGGTCCATATGTGTCATTACAAATCTTTATGCTTCCTTATGGTTCCTTATGGGTCCTTTTAGTTCTACTCGCGTCTTTATGGATTCTAATGGGTACTTATAGTTTCTTATTCGCCCTGATGGATTCTAATGGGTCCTTATGGGTACATGTAAGCCAGTATGCAGCCGTATCGAGTCTTTATGGGTTTTTGTGGGTTTTTATGCGTCGTTATGCGTCTTTATGGGTCCTAATGGGTCTTTATAGGTCCTTATGCGTCCCTATGGATTGTAATGGGTCTTTATGGGTCTTTATAGGTTCCTGGTGGGACCCTATACGTCCTTATGCGTTTCAATCGATTCCTATGGGTTCTTATGGGTCTTTATATAATTCCTACTGCGTGCTTATCGCTTTTTATATTACTTTATGCGTCCTTATGGATTCTAATTGGTCCTTATGGGACACAATAGCTTCGTTAGCATGATGTTGGTTCCTTATGGGTCCTTACGTGTCCTTATGCGTTCTTATGGATTCTAATCAGTCCTTATGCGTCCTCATATGTGTTTATTAGTTTTTATGGAGTCTAATGGGTCGTTATGGGTTCTTATAGATTCATATGCTTTCACATTGGTTTTTATGGGTCCTTATTGGTCCTTATCCGTCCTTATGAGTCCTATATCGGTACTTGTAGGTCCTAGTGCGTTTTTATGGGTCCTTATGTGTTCCTACAAGTCTTTATGTGTCTTTCGGCTTCCTTATGGGTCTTAATGGGTCCTTATAAATCCTTAATTGTCTCTATGGATTCTAATGGGTCCTATTGGGTCTTAATCGGTCCTTATAGGTCCTTAAACGTCGTTATGGGATCTAATGGTCCTTATGTGGCATTAGGAGTCCTAATGTTTCCTTAAGGTTTTTTATGGGTCCTCATAGTTCCTTTTGCGTCCTTATAGATTCTAATGGGTCTTTGTAAAGCTTTATGCGTGCTTATGGATTCAAATGGGACTTTATGAGTCCTTATAAATCATTACGCGTCCGTATCAGTCCTTATGGGTTTTTATAGGTCTTTAGGCGTCCTTATGGGTCTTTATGGGTCTTTAAAGGGCTTTATTCATCTTTATGGATTTTAGTGAGTACTTATGGGTCCTCAATGGTCATCATACATCTTTATGGGTTTTTCTGGGTCCTTATAGATTGTAATAGGTCTTTAAGTGTACTTATAGATTCTTATCAGTCCTTACAAGTTTTTATGAGTCTTTATAGGTCCTTAGGCGTCATTACAAGGACCCATTTCAATTCATATAGACGCATAAGGACCCATTAAAATCAATAATAACGACAAAGGACCTATAAGGACCCATATGGATCAATTAGATTTCATAAGGACACAAAAAGACTTTTAGGGAAACATAAAGACCAATAAGTACGCATAAGGACCTACTAGTACTCGTAAGGACCCTCTAAAATCCATAATGACGAATAAGGACCTATAAGGACCCATAAAGACCAATTAGAATCCATAAGGACACATAAGGACCAATAAGGACCAATAAAGACCAACAAGGACGCATAGGGACCTGTAAGGACCCGTAAGGACTCATAAGGACGCTTAATGACCCATAAGGTCACTTAAGGTCACAAAAGGATGCGTAAGGACTTATAAGAACCAATAAGGACCGATAAGGATGCATGAAGTCTTACAAAGACACGTAAGGTTTTACTAAAATCCATAAAGACGCATAAGAAATAATAAGGAGCCAAAAACACCAATTCCATTACATAAGGACGAATAAGGAAATATATAGACCTATAAGGACCCATACTGACGCTTGAAGACCTATACGGACCGATAAGGACGCATTAGAATCCATTCGAACAAATAAGGATCTATAAAGACCCATACGACCCATTGGAATTTTTTAACACGGATAAGAACCTATAAGGACCCATAAGGCACCATTAGAATCCACAAGGACGCAAATGGAACTTTAAACACCCATAAGGACACAATGGAATCTATAAACACGCACAAGGACCCATAAGGACCCATAAAGACACATAAAGACGCTTAAAAACTTATAAGGACCCACAAGAATTCATTAAACTCCATAAGAGCCCATTGGGACCTATAAAAACCCATAAGAACGTACAACATCGCTTAAGCCTTGCAAGGATCCTTAAGGAGCCATTAGATCCCGTAAGGACAAATAATGATTTATAAAGACACGTTAGGACCCATAAGAATGCATAAAGATGCTTAACGACCCATCAGGACTCATAAGGACGGATAAGGACCAATAAGGAACCATAAGGACTCATAAAGCACTTAAAAACCCATAAGGACACATCAGGACGCATAAAGACCAATAAGGACCCATAAGGCCACACTAGAATCCAAAAGGAAGCATAAACACCTATAACGACCCATTAGGACCCATACGTACACATAAGGACCTATAAGGACCTATTAAAACCCATAAGGACGCATAAGGACTAATAAGCATCCATAAGGACATATAAGGACGCAAAAGGGATCCATAAGGACACATAAAAATGAATAAGGACCAACAAAGACTCATATGGACCCATAAGGATGCATAAAAACATACAAGTACCCATAAGGACCCATTTGGACTCATAAGAACACTTAAAGACCCATAAGGACCCATTAGATTCCATAAAGACCCATGAGGACTTATATAAACCATTAAAGACCCATTAAAATCCATAAGGACGAATGAGGACCTAAAAGGACCCATAAGGACCCGGAAATACGCATTATGATTTTTAAGATGGATAAAAACTCATAAGGACGCGTAAGGACCTATAAAGACCCATAAGGACCGATAAGGATTTATAATGACTTGTAAAGACACAGAAGGTCCGACTAAAATCCATAAGGACGCATAAGGACTTATGACAACCCATGAGGACCCATTACAGTTCATAAAGAGGAATAAAGATTTATAAGCACCCATAAGGACACATAAAGATGCACAAGGACAACTAAGAACCCATAAGGACGCATAAACATCTATAAAGACTCAGAAACACCCATACAGACTCATAAGGACCCATATAGACCCATAAACAACCATAAAAACACATTACATTACATTAGGACGCATAAACAACTATAAGGACACATAAGGACCCATTAGAATCCATAAAGACTCATAAAAACCCATAAGAAACCATATAGACCCATTAGAATCCAAAAGCTCGAATACGGACCTATTACGACCTGTAACGACCCACTAGAATCCATAAGAACGTGTCAGGACCTATACGGACCCATACGGACTGGTAAAGACTTATAAAGACTCATAACGATCCATAAGGACGCATAAGGTTTTATAAAGACCCACAACTACCGATAAGGGCGTATAACGATTTATAAGGACCCACAACGTCTCATTGGAAACCATAAGGACGCATAGAAACTTATACGGACCCATAAGGCCCATTAGATTCCATAAAGACGAAAAAGGCCCCTAAAAGACCCATTAGGATTCATTAGAATCCTTAAGGACGAATAAAGACCTATAAGAACCAAGATTGACCCATTAAAATCCATTAGGACGCAAAAAGAATTATACAGACCCATACGCACCCGTTAGAATCTATAAGAATGCATAAGGACTCATAAGGACCTATAACGACGCATAAAAACCAATAACGACAAATAAAGACCCATAAAAACGAATAAGGACCTATAAGGACCTCAAAGACACATAATGCTGCATAAAAACCAATAACGACCCATAAGGACCCCTAAGGGCGCAGAAAACATTTATAAGGACCCATAGGGAACCATCGAAACTCAGAAGGGTCCTTAAAAACACCTTACAATCCATAAGGACGCATAAGGAACTTGAAGACCCATAAGGACACATTAAAATTGATAACGACGAATAAGAAGCTTTAAGGACTCTTAAAGACCCATTAGAGTCCATATACACGCAAAAGGAACCATAAAAATCTATTTGGACACATATACACGTATAAGGATTGATAAAGACTTATTAGGACCCTTTAGAATTCATAAGGACGATCAAACACCTACAAGGACCCATAAGGACCCATTACAATCCATAAGCACCTATAAGGACCCATAAGGACCCATATGGATGCGTAAAAACGAATAAGGACAGATAAGGACCCTTTACAATCCATAAAAACGCATCTGGACCTATGAGGACCCCTAAGAACCAATAAAGATGCATTAGAACCTCTAAAGACCCATAAGGATCCATTAGAATCCATAAAAATGCAAAAGGGACTGAAAGAACCCATAAGGACCCATTATGATGCATGAGGACCTATAACGATCCATAAGGACCCTTCAGAACCCATACAGACGAATAAAGACATATAAGCACCAATAAGGATCCAGTGGAAATCGTAAAGAAGAATAAGGACCTATAAGGAACCATAAA
Organism: Trididemnum nubilum; assembly: GCA_963965965.1. Lineage (NCBI taxonomy): Eukaryota > Metazoa > Chordata > Ascidiacea > Aplousobranchia > Didemnidae > Trididemnum > Trididemnum nubilum. The sequence continues at coordinate 98,121 of OZ014489.1, read as the reverse complement.
AACCCATGAAAATCCATTAGAAAACCAAACCAAACTCAAAGACTCGCAAGGACCCATTAAAATCTATAAAGACACATAATTACCCGTACGGACCCATAAAGACGCATAAGGACCTATAAGGACCCCTAAGCACCCATTAGAATCCATAAGAGCGCATTAAGAATTTAAAAAACCCATAAGGACCCATAATGACGTATAATAACTTCTAAGGACCTTTAAAAACTTTTTAGAATCCATAAGGACGAATAAAAACCCATCACGACACATAAGGATGAATGAAGACCAATAAGGACCCATAAGGACCCATTAGAATCAATATAAATGATCAAGGACATATAAGGACCCAGAAAGACCCATTGGAATCCATAAGGACACATAAGATTTTAAAGGGACTCATAAGAACCAATAAGGACGCATAAAGACTTAGAAAATACCCATAAGAACCTATTGGAATCAATAAGGACGCATAAAGACCTGTAAAGACCCATAAGGACGCATAAAGACGCATTAAGATTTATATGGACCCGTAATATGCATAAGGATTTATACGAACCAATTGGAATCCGTAACGACGAATAAGGACCTATAAGGACTGACTAGGACGCATAAGGATTTATGATGACCCATACAAACCCATTAGATCCCATAAGGACGAATAAGGACCTACAAGGACCGATTAACACCCATAGGGACCCATGAAGACCCAATAGAATCTAAAAAGACAAATAAAGACTTATAAGGACCCATTAAGACCCATAAGGAAGCGAAAAAACGCATAAGGACCACTAAGGAATCGAAAGAACGAGTAAGGACCAATAAGGACCATAAAGACCAACAAGAATACATAAGGACCTATAAAAACGGACGCTAAAGGACGACTAAGGACCCATAACAACACCTTAAAATCCATAACGACGCATAAAGACCTATAAATACACATTAAGACCCATATGGACGTTTAAGGACTTATAAGGACCCATAAAAACGCTTAAGGACCAATAAAGACACAAAAGCACACATAAGGATGCATAAAGACCAATAAAGACCCATTAGGACACATAAGGATCCATAAGGATTATTAAGGACCAATAAGGACCCATAGGACGCATAAAGACATATACGAAGCCATGAGGACCAATAGGGACTCGTAAGGACCCATAAAGACCCATATGGACCCATTAGAATCCATAAGGACGAACAAGGACCGATAAGGACTCATAAGGACCCATTAGTATCCCAATAGAAACATAACAAACCATATCGACCAATTAGGACCCATGAGTACGCATAAGAACCTACAAGACCCATTAGAACCCATTAGAATTGATAGGGACGAATAAGAACTTGTAAGGACCGATAGAGACACATTGCAATCCATTGGGACGCATTACGATCTGTAAGAACCCATAACGACCAATGAGGACGCATAAAGACCTATAAGGACCCATTACAATACATAAAGATGCATAAGGACTCATAAGGACACAATAGGGCCCATAAGGACGCATAAGGACCAATAAAGATCCATAAAGACTCGTATAAACGAATAAAGACTTATAAGGCCCATTAGATTTCGTAAGTACGAATAAGGACCCATAAAGACCAATAATGACCAAATCGAATCCATAAGGACACGTAAGGACCTATAAGGACTCATAGGGACCCATTAAAATCTGTCAGGACGAATTAGGACCTAAAAGGACCGCAAGCACCCATTAAAGACCTTGAGGACACATAAGGACTTATAGGGACACATAAGGACCAATAAGAACGCATAAGGCCCTAAACGTACCCATAAGGACCCATTAGAATCCATAACGACGCATAAGGACATGTAAGGACCCATAAGGACGCATAAGAACGCACAAAGACCCATTAGGACTCATAAAGACGGATAAGGACCAACAATGACCCATAAGAACCCATTAGAATCCATAGGGACGTTTAAAATTTTATACAGATTAATTAGAACCCGTAATAACACTTAGGGACGCATAAGGACCAATAACGACCCATAAGAACCCATAAGAATGCATAATGTTTTATAAAAACCTATAAGTCCAACAATGACTCATAAAGACCCACAAAAACCCATTAGAATCCATAACGACGCATAAAAACATGTACTGACCCATAAGGACCCATAAGGATGCAAACAGTTTTATAAAGACCCATAAGTCCCACAATGACTCTTAAGGACACATAATGACTCATTAGGACCCATTAGAATCTATAACGACGCATAAAAACTTTCATGGACCCATAAGGACCCATTAAAAATCGATAAGGACAAATAAGGACATATAAGGACCCATAAGGACACGTTAGAATCAAACGTAAAAGGAACTATAAGGTGCAATGAGGACCCATATGGACGAATAAGACATATAAAGACCCATAACGATACATTAGAATCCATAAAACCGAATAAGCATTTATAAGGACGCATAAGAACCCATTGGAATCCATATGGACGCGTAAGGACCCATTACGATTGATAAGGAACCAACAGGACGCATAAGGACCTATTGTGTCCCATAAGGTCCAATTAAAACCCATAAGGACGCAAAAAGACCTATAAGAAGCGATAACGATGCAGTAGGATTTCTATAAGGTCCAACAAAGACCCATTGGAATCGATAGAAACGCATAAGGACCAATAGGGACCCACAAGGATGCATAAGGACCTATAAGGACCCATAAAGACCCATTACAATCCATAAAGACGCATAAGGGCCTATAATGACCCATTACGACCCATAAAGACGCATAGGGAAAAACAAGGACCCATAAACACAAATAAGAACCAATAAGAACCCATAACGACCCATAAGGACGCATAAGGACACATTAGGTTATAGGTCCTGATGCGTCCTGAAAAACTCAAATGCGTCCCTACAGGTCCTTATTTGTCCCTATGGAGTCTAATGGGTCCTTCTGTGTTCTTATCGATCCTTATGCGTCCTTATGGGTCTTAAGGGGTTCTTATGAATCCTTTTGCATCTATATGGCATTTAATGGGTCCTTATGGGTCCTTATGGATCCTTATTTGTTTTTATGGATTCTAATGGGTTCTTATGGGGATTTATGTGTCCTTATGAGTCCTTATTGGTCTATGTGGGTCCTTATAAGTTTTTATGCGTCTTTATGGGTCCTTATGGGGCCTTGCTGGTCCTTATGCGTCCTTATGTGTTTTTATGGATCTCTATAGGTCCTTATGCGTCCTTATGGGTCCTAATGTGTCTTTATTTGTCCTTATGAGTCTTTATGGGTCTTTATAGGTTGTTATGCATTTTTATGGGTCCTAATGGGTCGTTATTGGTCTTTATCCTTCCTTATGAGTCCTTGTGGGTCCTTAAGTGTCCTTATGCTTTCCTTATGAGTCCTAATGTTTCCTTATAGGTCGTTGTTTGTTTTTATTGATTCTAATTGGTCCGTATGTGTCTTTATAGGTCCTGGTGCGTTTTTATGGGTACTTATGGGTCTTATAAGTTCTAATGCGTCCTTATACATTCCAATGGGTAATTATAAGTCCTTAAGGGTCCTTATGGGTTTTTATACTTCGTTTTGCATCCTTAAGGATTCTAATGGGTCCTTATGGGTCGTTATCGTTCCTTATTCTTCGTTATGGACTCTAATGGGTCTTAATGTGTCCTTATAAATCTTTATTCGTCCTTATGCGTCCTTATGGGTCCTTACAGGTCTTTATGCGTCCTTATGGATTCCAATAGGTCCTTCAGGGTGTTCTCTAAGTCCTTATACGTTTTTATTGGTTCTTATGGGTCCCTTTAAGGCCTTATATACTCTATTTGAATAAGGCCCTATGAATTCTATTTGAATAAGTTAAACTTAAATTGTAAAATGTAGCTGCTCTGTTATTGGTTGCATTAGCTTTTGCAGCAGAGGCCTGCTGTTAGGCCAACTTGCTGTTTCTGTAGCCTAGCAAATGGCTACCTTGGATCTATATTGAACAATGATTTTTTGTTTTGTGGGTAGCGCTTTGCAGCTGCAGGCCCAAATGAAATTTGGATATTAGTTGTTAGATTATTAATTGACAAGTACTAGCCTACGCATTAAGACTCCATGAAGCTTCAACTTGAGTTCTGGAATTCAGCAGTGGTAATGTTGGCTTGAAAGATTCTGTCTCAGTCTCTGACTAGACTATAATTCTAGTGATTAGATAAAGATTATCTACTGTTGATGATTTCTTACTTTCCCTCTGAGTTGTTAAATTTGAATAATTCTGGTTTATTTTTACCCAAATCAATATGGAGTTTTTTGCAGTCTATTGGAATATCTAAACCAACCAAAAGAGGTTGTAGGTCTGGAAAACATGTTAAATCTTATAAGAGCAAGTTCTTTGATAAATCCAATGCTAATATTGGTTCTTCAATGAATGTGCTTACTCCCAATAATTCCAATATATTAAAATATTCTCTTAAAATAGGTCGTTTTAATGCTCGATCTTTATGCAATAAAATTGCTTTGGTCACAGAGCTCATCCATGAAAATAACATTGCCTTATTATGTGTCACTGAAACTTGGCTAAAAGTTAAAGACAAAGCTAAGATAAGAGAACTACATGAATTGGGTTTCGATATTTTCAGTGCACCAAGGGCTGGAAGAGGAGGTGGGGTTGGTTTCATTTTCAAGAGTGGATTTCCAACTAAGAATCAAAAATCTATAAAGTTTAAGTCATTTGAAGTTACTGAAGCAGTAATATTAGCTCAAGAAAGGATTAAGATATGCTTAATGTACAGACCTGGAATTAACTAGCCTAAAAGAATTAAGAAAGAAAATATTAGCTTTACATCACTATTTTGGTCAGAATTTGAAGATTATTTAAGCAATAAACTTACTCTGTCAGATAAAATTATTTTGTGTGGTGACTTTAACTTTCATTTTGAAACTAATTCAGCAGATGCAGTCAAATTTCTTAACATGATTGACTGTTATGGTTTTACTCCATTGGATAGTTTTAAAAGTAATCCCACGCACTGCAAAGGTTGGGTTCTTGATGCATTTTTTATTTCAAAAAATGCGATGGATAAAAACTTCATGAAAAATTTAGATGTCGTAGTTGACACTGGAACCAATTCCGACCACTACTTGGTTACTGCTGTTGTAGACACTGCTGAATTACATTCCACCTCTGCTCCATTGGTTAAAAAAATTGTAAGAAATTTGAAGCAAATTAATTTTGAATTACTAAGATATGATCTGGAACAGTCTGGTATAGTTCAGTTGGTATTGCAATGTCAAAACTTGAATAATTCTATTGTTGTCTATCATGATATACTTAGTAAAATCATAGAAAAGCATGCTCCTCTTGTTCAAAAATATATCAAAACATCTAAAACGCCATGGTGGAATTCGGAATGTCAAAATGCTAGAAGACGCAGAAGAGTTTTTGAAAGAGCTTTTAGGAAGAATAAATCTTTAGAAAATAAATCTAAATTTTATGCAGCATGTAAACAGGCTAATAAAATCTATTGCATTGAAAGAGAAAAATATTTCAAAGAAAAACTAGATAATTGCAAAGGTAATGCCAGAGCCACCTATAATGTTGTGAATCAATTATTGGATAAATTTTTGGGAAATCATCCACCTATCACAAGCACTGCACAAGCATGTCAATTTGCTGACTATTTTAATGCTAAGATTGAACAAATTTATAGTGACATGTCTTGCCATAATTGCAATACACTTGATATTGATATAAATGTAGTTAAATCTTCATGTGCTTCCAAATTTAGAAAGTTTGAACCGCTATCTCTAGCTGGTTTAAAAGCTATAATTGAGTCTATGCCATCTAAAACATGTGATCTTGATCCACTACCAACCAGTATTCTCAAGAAGTGCATTGATTTATTACTCCCTGCAATTCATCATATTGTTAATCTTTCATTGAGTCAGGGTTATTTTCCAGATGTTCTTAAAAAGGCATGTGTTACTCCTTTGATTAAAAATGAGAACTTGGATAATGATGATATTAAAAATTTTAGACCTGTAAGCAATTTGCCTTTTCTTGGCAAATTAATAGAAAAATGTGTTTTTCTCCAAATTAATACATATCTGTGTGAAAATTCACTGTATGGCTATTCGCAATCAGCTTACAGATCTTGCTATAGCTGTGAGACTGCCCTTGTAAAAATACACAATGATATTTGGTCAATTTTAGATGCCAAGTCAAATGCAGTTGTTCTTTTGTTTGATTTGTCAGCTGCTTTTGATACGGTTAAGCATGATCTCCTGCTTAGTAAATTGTCCGCTGAATTTGGTTTTTCTGATGTAGCTTTAGAATGGTTTTCAACCTATTTAAATAATAAGAGCTACTTTGTTAAAGGTGCTGGCTGTACTTCTCATACAGTTGATGTTAAGTCTGGTGTACCCCAGGGTTCAATTTTAGGGCCAGTGCTATTTAACTTGTATTTTAAAAGTGCTGAATTAATTGCTAATTCACATGGTTTTTTTGTGCATTCATATGCTGATGATATGCAGTGTTATCTTTCTTTTGATAAAGACTTTTCTGTAGACATGATTAAACACAAAATTGGAGCCTTTTTGCAAGATTTAAAGCATTGGATGACTAGTAATTTTCTAAAACTGAATGAAAGTAAGACCAAAGTTATCGAAATTTTATCTAACCGTAACATTGAATCCAGAATAATTTCTGACATACAAATTGATGATAGCTGTTCTTTGCCTATGCCTAATGATTTTGTCAAAATTCTTGGTGTAATATTTGATGACAGACTGAACCTTGAGAAGCATATCAATAGAGTAGTTAGTACTTGTTATGGCAATTTACGTAATTTAGGCAGAATTGCATCTAAGCTTACTAAACCTCTAAAAATTCAGCTAGTTCATTATTTGATATTGTCCCATATTGATTATTGCAATGCTTTGTTTTATAACTTACCAGAATATTTATTGCACAAGTTGACAAAAGTTTTATATTCTGCAGTGAGATTTATTTTTGGACTTCGTGGTTCTGCTTTGCGTAAGCTTATGCTACCATATTTGAAAAGCCTTCATTTTTTACCAGTGAAATATCGTATTGAATTCAAAATTGCTTTGCTCACACACAAGTGCCTGCATGGTTATGCTCCTACATATTTGAAAAATTTAATCAACTCTCGTTCTGTTTTGGAAAGATATAGCTTGCGTGTTAATGATGATAATTGGCTGCTTCAAACGGTGACTAGCTTAAACTTTGCTAGATCCCGATCTATGTTTTCGTGTGCATCACCCAAAGTATGGAATTCGTTTCCACTATCTCTGCGTGAAATTGAAAGTTTGTTCCTTTTTAAGAAACGTCTAAAAGCATTTTATTTTAATTTAGCTTTTGAGGATATTACCACTGTTTGATGCCAGTATTTTGCTGCTTATTGCTGTAGAATTAGTACCTCTGTTGAGTATTAATTTTATTTCTGTAAAGCTATTTGAATGTTACTTTGGCCCCTTAGTCAGATGCATTGACACTTGTTGGTGTTATCTCAAGGGGGATATAAATTGCAATTATTATTATTATTATTATGTGTCCTTATGGATTCTAATGAGTCATTATGGCTCCTTATATGTTTTTGATCATCTTTATTGAATCTAATGGGTCCGTATTGGTCTTTAAGGGTCCTTAAAAGTCCCATTGCGTCCTTATGGGTCCTTATGGGTCCTTATAGGTCCTTACGCGTCCTTATCTGTCCTTATGGGTCCTTTTTGGCTCTCATTCGTCCTTATGTGTCTTTATTGGTTTTTATTTGTCCTTATGGATTCTAGAAAGTCGTTAAAGGTCCTTACTGGTCCTTATACGTCCTTATGGGTCCTTATGGATTTTTAAAGGTCGTTATTCGCCCTTATGGATTCTAATGGGTGCTTATGGGTCGTTATAGGTCCTTATGCGTCCTTATAGGTCTTTATGGATAATTATGCATCTTTATAGATTTTAATGTGCCGTTGCGCGTCTTTAAAGTTCGTTTGGTTTTTTTATGGACTTTCATGGGTCTTTATGGTTCCATATAGGTCCTTGTTCTTCTTTCGGAATTCTACTGGGTCCTTATGGGTGCTTATATGTTCTTATTCGTATGCATGGATTTTAAAAAGTTCTTATGGGTCGTTATAGGCCCTGATGCGTCATAATGGGTCCTTATGGGTCCTTGCAGTTCTTTTTGAATTTTTATGGATTCTAATTGGTACTTTTGGGACCTTTTAGGTCCTTATTCGTCTTTAGGGATTCTAATGGGTCCTTGTGAGTCATTATAAGTCCTTTTACGTCCTTATCGGTCCTTATGGGTTCTTATGGTTCCTTTCAGGATTTTATGCATCCTTATGGAATCTAATGGATCCTTATGGGTTCTTAGAGGTCCTAATGCATCCTGTTTGTTTCTAACGGTCCTCATAGGTCTAGATGCGTCCTCATGGATTCTATAGGGTCCTTATATGTCCTTATTCGTTTTTCTGCGTCCTTTTGGGTTTTTATGGGTCCTTGTATGTGCTTATGGATTGTAATGGGTCCTTATGGGTTCATATAGATCTTTATTCGTCCCTATCGATTCTAATGTCTCCTAATGGGTTTATCAGTCCTTATACGTGTTTATGTGTCGTAATAAGTTTTTATGGTTCCTTTTGCGTGTATATGGACTTAAATTGGTCTTTAAGTGTCCTTATTGCTCCTTATTTGTCGTTATCGATTTTAATGTGTCCTTATGAGTCTTATAGTTCCTTATGCGTCCTTATGGATTTTAATGTGTTTTTATGGGTCCTTCCGAGTTTCGATGGATCCTTATGGGTCCTTATAGATCTTTATGCACTCTTAGGGGTCCTTATGGGTTCTTCATGATTTTTATGCAGCCTTATGGGTCCTTTAGGTCCTTATAGGTCCTTATTCGTTTTTATGGGTCTTTATTTGTCGTTATTGGTCCTTATGCGTCGTTATGGGTCCTTGTATATCCTTATGCATCCTTATGTGTCCTTATTGGTCCTAACGGGACTTTATTGGGCTTTATGTGTCCCTATCGATTCTAATGAGTCCTTATGGGTCCTTATATATCCTTTTGCTTCCTTATGGGTTTTTATGGGTCCTTTATGGTCCTTAAGCGTCTTTATAGGTCCTTATCGGTCCTTATTGGGCCTTATAGGCCTTTAAAAGTCTTTGTGGGCCCTGATGCTACCTTATGTTTCCTTATGGGTCGTATTGGGTCCATATCGGTCCATATAAGTCTTTATGCGTTTTTATGGGTCCGTATTGGTCCTAATGGGTCATTTTAATCCTTATGCGTCCTTATGGATTCTAATGGGTCGTTATGTGTCATTATAGGACTTATGCGTCCTTATGGATTCTAATGGGTCGTTATGTGTCATTATAGGACTTATGCGTCCTTATGGGTCCTTATGAGTCCTTATAATCCTCATACGTTTTTATGGACTCTATAGGGTCCTTATGGGTCTGTATAAATCTTTTTGCGTCCAAATGGATTTTAACGGATCATTCTTGGTCCTTATATGTCCTTATTCGTTCTTAAGGATTCTAAGGATTCCTCATGGGTTTTTTGGGGGTTTATTCGTTTTTTTGGATTTTAATGGGTCCGTATGGGTCCGTATAAGTCCTTATTTGTCCCTATAGTTTCCAACGGGATCTTATGGGTCCTAGCAAATCATTATACGTCCTTATCAGTAGTTGTTGGTTTTTATACGTCCCTGTGCGTCCATATGGGTCCTTTTGAGTCCTTATAAGTCCTTAAGCGTCCTTATGGGTCCTTATGGCTTTTTAAAGTTCTTTATAAGTCATTATAGGTCTTTATAGGTCCTTATGCGTCTTTATGGGTCTTTATGAGACCCTATAAGTCTTTACGAGTCCATATGGGTCCTTATACGTCCTTATACGTCCTTATGGATTTTGATGGGTCCTTAGGGGTCTCTACAAATTTTTTTGCGCCCTTATGGATTCTAATGGATCCTTATGTGTCCTTATAGTTGTTTATGCGTCCGTATGGAGTGTAATGTGTTTTTATGGTTCTTTATGAGTCTATGAGGGTCCTTATGAGTCTCTATGGGTCTTTATGGGTTTTTATAGGTTTTGTGCGTCCTCATGGGTCCTTATTGGTCCTTGTGCGTGCTTATGTGTCCGTATGGGTCCTTACAAATCTTTATTCTCCCTTATGAGTTGTAGTGGGTCCTCATGGGTGCTTATAAGTCCTTATGCGTCCTTATGGATTTTAGTCGGACCTACTGTGTCCTTATAAGTCATTATAAATCGTTATGGGTTATTATGGGTATTTTTAGGTCCTTACGCGTCCTTATGGGTCTTTATCGGTGCTAAAGATCTTAATGCGTTTTTCTGGGTCTTTATGGGTCCTTTTAGGTCCTTCTTTGTCCTAATGGATTCTAATGGGTCTTTATTAGTTTTTATAAGTCCTCATGCGTCTTTGTGGATTCCAATGGGTCCTTATGGCTCCTTATGCGTGCTTATTTGTCCTTATGTGTTGTTATGCGTCTATGTGAATTTTAATGGATCCTAATGGGTCCGTTTAGGTCCTCGATCATCCTTATGGCTTCTACATTTGTTCTTTTATGTTTTTATAGTCCCTATGGGTCTTTATGAATTCTAATGGGTCCTTATGGGTTTTTAAGTGTTCTTATGAGTCCCAAAAGGTCCTTATGGATCCTTATACATCTTTATGCGTCTTTATGGGTCCATTTGGGTCCTTGTCGGTACTTATTTGTCTTTATGTGTCCTTATGGGTCTTTATGAGTCCTTATAATCCTTATGCGTTTTTGTAGACTCTAATGGGTTCTTATGGGTCTGTATAAATTCTTTTGCGTCCTAATGGATCTTAATGGATCATTCTTGGTCCTTATATGTCCTTATTCGTCCTTAAAGATTCTAATGAATCCTCATGGGTCTTTTCAGGTCCTTTTTTGTTTTTATGGATTTTAATGGGTCCTTATGGGTCCGTGTAAATCCTTATGCGTCTTTATGGTTGCCAATGAGACCTTACAAATCACTATACGTCCTTATCGGTAGTTTTGGGTTTTTATACGTCTTTATGGGTCCATATGGGTCCTTATGAGTCTTTATAAGTCTTTAAGCGTCCTTATGGTTCCTTGAAGCTTTTTAAAGTTCTTGGTAGGTCTTTATAGGTCGTTATGCGTCCTTATGGGTCTTTGTGAGTCCTTATAAGTCTTTAGGAGTTCTTATGGATCCTTATAGGTCCTGATGCGTCCTTATGGCTTTTAGTCGGACCTTCTGTGTCCTTATAAGTCGTTAAAAATCCTGATCGGTCCTTATGGGTCTTTATAGGTCTTTACACGTCCTTATTGATTTTATTATACTTAAAAATCTTAATGCGTTTTTTTGGGTCTTTGTGGTCCTTTTAGGTCCTTTTTTGTCCTTGTGGTTTCTAATGGGTCTTTATTGGTTTTTATAAGTCCTCATGCGTCTTTGTGGATTCCAATGGGTCCTTATGGCTCCTTATGCGTCCTTATTGGTCCTTACAAATCCTTATTCCACCTTATGAATTGTGATGGGTCCTCATTGTTCCTTATAAGTCCTTATGCGTCCTTATGTCTTTTAGTCGGACCTTCTGTGTCCTTATAAGTCATTATAAATCCTTATCGGTCCTTATGGGTCTATGTAGGTCCTTACGCATCCTTATTGATTTTATTAATCTTAAAGATTTTAATGCGTTTTTCTGGGTCTTTCTGGGTCTTTATGGTCCTTTTAGGTCCTTCTTTGTTCTTATGGATTCTAATGGGTCTTTATTGGTTTTTATAAGTCCTCATGCGTCTTTGTGGATTCTAATGGGTCCTTATGGCTTTTTATGCGTCCTTATTGGTCCTTATGTGTCGTTATGCGTCTATGTGGATTTTAATGGATCCTAAATGGTCCTTTTAGGTCCTTGATCGTCCTTATGGATTCTACATTTGTCCTTTTATGTTTTTATGGTTCGTTATGGGTCTTTATGGATTTTAATGGGTCCTTATGGGTCTTTAAGTGTTTTTTGAGTTCTAATGGGTCCTTATGGGTGTTTTTATATCTTTATGCGTCTTTGTGGGTCCATTTGGGTTTTTGTCGGTCCTTATTTGTCTTTATGTATCCTTATGGGTCCTTATTCGTCTTTATGTCTTTTAATTGGTTCTTATTAGTTCCTATGCATCCTTTTTGGTCTTATGGGTCCTTTTAGGTCCTTATGCGAACTTATGGAGCTTTATGGGTTCTTATAAGTGCTTATGCGTCCTTAAGTATCCTTATGGGTCCTTAAAGGTTTGTATGCGTCCTTATTGATCGTCATGGGTCTCTAAAAGTTTTGATGCGTCCTTACGGATTCCAATGGGTCCTTATGGGTCCATCTAAGTCCTTATTCGTCCCTATGGATTCTAATGGGTCCCAATGGGTCCTTATAGGTTTTTATGCGTCCTTATGGGTCCCAAAGGGTCTTTGGGGGTCTTTATGCGTCTATGTGGATTCTAATGAGTCCTTTTATGTATTTCTCGGTCCTTATTTGTCCTTATGGATTCTAATTGGTTATTAAAGGTCTGTATGACTCTATGAATCAGTAAGATTCTTTATGCATTCTTATAGGTCTTTATGCATCCACATGGGTCCTTATGGGTCTTTATTGGTTTTTATGCGCCTTTATTTTTCCATATGAGTTAGGTCTTTATGCATATTTTCCATATTTTCTTTATGCATTCTTATGGGTCTTTTTGCGTCCTTATGGGTCCTTAGGTGTCCCTATTGGTTTTTATGCGTCCTAGTGGGTCCTTATAGGTCTTTTGGCGTCCTTAGGGGTCTTTTTGGGTCTTAATGGGTCCTTATATGTTTTTATGCGTCTTTATGATTTTTAGTGGGTCTATTTGTGTCCTAATAGGTCCTTATACGTCCTTATGGTATCTAATGGGACTTTATGTGTCCTTATAAGTCATTATGTGTTTTTAGCGATCCTTATGGGTTTTTATATGTTTTTACGCTTCATTAATGGTCTTTGTAAGTTTTAATGCGTCTTTATGGGTTTTTATGGGTTCTTATAACTTTTTATGCGTTCTTGTTAGTCCTTATGGGTCCATATAGGTCCTTATGCAACGTTATGGGTCTTTATGGGTCGTTATAGGTCCTTATGCGCCCTTATGGACTCTAATTAATCCTTATGGGTCCTTAGAAGTTTTTAAGCATCCTTATGTGTCTTTATGTGTCCTTATGGGTCCTTGTGCGTCTTTATAGATTCCAATGTGTCCTTGATGGTCTTTAAAGTTCCTTTTCAATTCATATGGATTCTAATGGGGCCTTATGGGTCCTTATAGGTTCTTATTCGTCTTAACAGATTTTAATGGGTCGTTATGGGTCCTTGTAAATCCTTAACCGTATGTATGGATTCTAATGCGTCCTTATTGGTTCGTATAGGTCCTCAAGCTTCATTATGGGTCTATATAGGTCTTTATATTTCCTAAATCGTCCTTATGAATTGTAATTGGTGTTTTTGGGTCCTTATAATTTGTTTTGCGTTCTTATGAATTCTAGTGGGACTTATGGGTCTTTATAAGTCCTTATGCGTCCTTATCTGTCCTTATGGGTCCTTATTGGTTTTTACGCGTCCTTATGTGACCTTAAGTGAACTTATAGGTCATTATGCGTCCATATGAATCCTTACGTGTTCTTACAGGTTCTTACGCATCCTTATTGGTCTTTATTGGTTGCTATTGGTTTTTATGTGTCCTTATGGATTCTAATTGGTCTTTATGGGTTATTATTGGTCCTTATTTGTCCTTATGGATTTTAATGGTTCCTTATGAGTACTAATAGGTCCTTATGCGTACTTATTGGTTTTTATGGGTCCCTATAAGTCTTTTTGTGTCTTTATGGATTCTAAGTGGTCCTTATGGGTCTTTATAGGTACTTATTTGTCTTGATTGATTCTAATGGGTCCTTATAAGTTTTTATGAGTTTTTATGTGTCCTTATGTGTCTTTACGGGTCCTAATGGGTCCTTATAGATCCTAATGCGTCTTTATGGGTCTTTAAGGGTTCTTATAAGTCCTTCTGCGTCCTAATGTGTCTTTATGTGTCCTTATAATCCCTTTAACGTTATTACGGATTTTAATGGGTCTGTATGGGTCCTTATAAGTCCATATGCGTCTCGGTTGGTCTATATAAGCCCTTGAGGTTCCTGATGCAAGCTTATGGATTCTAATGAGTCCTTATGGGTTGTTATAGGTCCTTATTCGGCGCTCTGGTCTCTAATGGGTCCCATTGGGTCTCTATCGGTCCTTTTTGTTATGATTCTTAATGGGTCCTTATGCGTCTATATGGATTGTAATGGGTCCCCGTAAGGACGCCTAAAGACCTACAAAAATCAATAAAACCTTATAAGGTTTCATAAGGATTTATAAGTATTCTTAAAGACCTATAAGAATCCATAAAGACGCAGAAAGACGCATAAGGACCCACAAAGACCCATAAAGACGCATCAGGACCAATTAGGACCCATGAGCACTCACTAGAATCCATAAGGATGCATAACGACCTATAAAATTCCATAAAGACCCATAAAGACGCCTAAAGAGCTAAAAAAACTCATAAGCACCGATACGGACGCATATGGACTTATAAGGACCCATAAAGTCCCATTTGAATCCATAAGCACGCATTAGGCTTTAAAAGGAACCATTAAAACCTATAAGGGCGAATAAGGACCTATAAGGACCCATAGGGACCCATTAAAAACCATAAGGACGCAAAAAGAACTATAAGGACCTATAAAAAACATAAGGACACATAAGGATTTATAATGACACATAAGAATCCATTAAATCCCATAAGAACGAATAAGGAAATATAAGGACCGATTAAGACCCAATAAACTAATTAGAATCCATTAGGACAATTAAGGACTTATAAGGACCCATTAGGACCCATGAGGAAACATAACGACGCAAAAGGATCCATAAAGACTCATGAGGACGGATAAGGACCAATAAGGACACAGAAAAACCAGTGTGAAAGCATATGGACCTGTAAAAACGCATAAAAAAGGACCCACAGGGACGCATAAAAACACCTTAGAATCCATAAGGACGCATAAAGCCCTATAAGGTCCCTTTACGTCAGACCTATAAGGACGATTAAGGACCTATAAGGACCCATAACGACGCATAAAGACCAATAAGGACACATAAGCACACAGAAGGACGCATAAGAATCTATAAGGACCCAATCAAACACATAAAGACCCATAATGACCAAGAAGGACCAATAAGGACCAGAAGGATGAATAAAGATTTATAAGGAGACATAAGGACCCATAAAGACTCATAAAGACCCACAAAGACCCATACAGACCCATTAGAATCCATAAGGACGCATTAGGGACTATAAGCACAAAAAAAAGACCCATTAGAATCCATAAGGACGATTAAGGACCGATATAGACTTATAAGGACCCATTAGAATCCAATAAAAACATAAATACCCATATGGACCATTTAGGACCCATGAGGACGCATAAGGACCAATAAAGACCCATTAGGACTTGTTAGAATCGATAGGGACAAATAAGGACCAATAAGGACACATTGGGACCCATTGGAATCCATAAGGACGCATAAGGACCTATAAGGACCAATAAGGAACCATTACAATGCATAAGGACGCATAAGGACTTATAAGGACACAAGAGGACCGAAAACGACCCATAAGGACGCATGAAGACTTATAAAAACCCATTAGGACACATAAGGACGCACAAGAACCTTTTAAGACACATTCGGAACCATAAGTATCAATAAAAATACATAAGGATCATAAGGACCCATAAGGAAGCTTAACTACCAATAAGGACCCATAGAGACCCATAAGGACGCATAAAAACCAATAAGGAACCAAAAGGACTCGTTAGGACAAATAAAGACGTTAAAGGCCCATTTGAATCCGTAAAGACGATTAAGGACACTTAAGGACCAATAAGGACCAAAAAGAATCCATAAGGACACATAGAGATTTATAGGGACTCATAAGGACCCATTAGAATCCGTCAGGACGAATTAAAACCTATAAGGACCATAAGCACCGATTAGAAGCCAGGAGGACACATATGCACATATAAGGACCCATAAAAACCAATAACACTGCATAAGGAACTATATGTACACATAAAAACCCATTAGAACCCATGAGGACGCATAAGGACCTGTAAGAACACCTCAGGACCAATTAGACCCAAATAGGACGTATAAGAACCTATACGGACCCATTAGGACACATAAAGACGCATAAAAACCCATAAGGATTTATAAGGACCCATAAGGACGCATAAAGACCAATAACGACCCATAAAAACCCATAAGGCTTTATTAGGACGCATATAGACCAAGAAGGACCAAAATGCACTCATAAGGACGCATAAGGTTTTATAAAAACCCATAAGGACCCACAACTACTCATGAAGACTCACAACTACTCATAAGGATTCATTAGGACCCATTAGAATCTCTAATTACGCATAAAAACCTATACGGAATCATAAGAACCCATTGAAATCCATAACGACAAATAAAGACATTTAAAGACCCATATGGACACATTAGAATCCATACCAACGTAAAAAGAACTATAAAGACCAATGAGGACCCAAAAAAACGAATAAGGATCTATAAGGACCCATAACGACCCATTAGTATCCATAAAAACTAATAAACACATATAAGGACGCATAAGGACTCATTAGAATCCATAAGGACGCATAAAGACCAACCACACGCTAAAAAAGCTATTGTGTCCCATAAGGACCAATCAGAATCCATAAGGACGCATAAAGACATATAAAAAGCGATAAGCACGCAGTAGGAATTCTATAAAGACCCATAAGCAACCACTGGAATCGATTGAGACGCATGAAGACCTATAGGGTCCCACAAGAACGCATAAAGACCTGTAAAGACCCATAAAGACCCATTACAATCCATAGGGACACATAAGCACCTAAAAGAACCCATTGAGACCCAAAAGGATGCATAGGGACCAACAAGGACCCACAAAAACAGATAACAACCAATAAAGACCCATAACGATCCATAAGGACGCATAAGAGCACATAACGAGACATAAGGACGCATAAAAACCAAAAAAAGACCCATAAACCTTATGCGTCCTTATGGGTCCTTATGCGTCTATATGGCATCTAATGGGTCCTTATGTGTTTTTATCGGTCCTTATTCGTCCATGTGGGTTCTATTGTGTCTTTATAGTTCCTTATTTCTGCTCATGGATTCTAATGGGTTCTAATGGGACTTTATTGGTCCTTATGAGTTTTTATCGGTCCTTATGGGTCCTTATAAGTCTTTATGCGTCCTTATGGGTCCTTTAGGGGCCTTACTGGTCCTTATGCGTCCTTAAGGGTCCTTAGAACTTTTTATGCATCCTTACGAATGCTTATGCGTCCTTATTAGTCCTTATGGGTCCTTATAAGTCCTCAAGCGTCCTTATGAGTTCTTATGGGTCTTAATGGTTCTTTATATGTTTTCATGTGTATTTATGGTTTCTAATGGGTCCTAATGGGTCCTTATTGCTCCTTATGCGTCCTTATATGTCCTTATGGGTCTTTGTAAGTCGGTATGCATTTTTATGGGTCCTGATGGGTCCTTATTGGTTCTTATCTTTTCGTATGAGTCTTTATGGGTTCTTAAGTGTCCTTATGCTTCTATATGGATCCTAATGGGTCTTTAAAGGTGTTTGTTCGTCCTTATGGATTGTAATTGGTCCTTATGTGTCCTTAATTGTCTCTATGCGTTTTTATGGGTCCTTATGGTTCTTTATAGGTCTTTATGCGTCCTTATACTTCTAATGGGTCCTTATAAGTCTTTATGCGTCCGTATCGGTCTGAATGAGTTCTTATACTTCTTTTTGGGTCCTTTTCGTGTGGGTCGTTATCGGTCCATTCTCGTCTTTATGGATTGAGATGGGTAATTAGTGGTCCTTATAAGTCTTTATGGGTCCTTATTGGTCCTTAAGGGTCTTTATAGTTCCTTATGCGTCCATACGGATTCTAATGGGTCCTTAAGTGTCGTTATGGTCCTTATGTGTCCTTGTGAGTGCTTATGCGTCCTTATAGATTACAATGGGTCCTCTTTGGTTCTTATAGTTTGTTTTGCGTCGTTATGGATTCTAATCGGTCTTTATGGGTCCTTATTCATTTTTACGAAATCTAATGGGTCTTTATTGGTCCTTATAATTTCTCATGTGTCCTTATGAATTCTAAGGGGACCTTATAGATCGTTATAAGTGTTTACACTTTTTTATCGGTCCTTATGTGTCCTTATGGATCGTTATAAGTGTTTATACTCTTTTATCGGTCATTATGTGTTCTCATGGGTCCTTACAGTTCCTAATGCGTCCTTATCGATTCTATTGGGTGCAATGAAACATAAGGACGCATAAAGACTTACAAGAACCCATAAGGTCCCATAAGCACGAAAAAGACCTTTAAAGACCGATAAAGACCCATAAGGACGCACGCGTAAGAAACTATAAAAACTTGTAAGGAGGGATAAGGACGCATACTGACTTCTAAGGACCCGTAAAAACCCATCAGAATCCTTAGTGCAAGTAAGGACCTATAAGGATCCAATTGGACCCATTAAAATCCATTAGGACGCATAAAGATCTATAAGGACCCATTAGGACCCATAAGGATGCATAAAATTCTATAAGGACACATAAGAACACATAAAGACGCAGAAAACCAACAAGGACCCATAAGGACGCTTAAGAACCTATACGGACACATAAGGACGCACAAGCACCAATAAAGACACATAACCACACATAAGGACCCATGAGGTACCATTAGGACACATAAGGACCCATAACAACCAATAAGGACCCATAAGGACCCATAAGACGCATAAAGACCGATAAGGAGCCATAAAAACCAATAGGGATTCGTAAGGACCCATAAAGACCTTAATGGAGCCATTACAATCCATAGGGACGCATTAGGGACTATAAGCACCCATTTACACACATTAGAATCCATAAGGACGAATAACGACCGATAAGGACTCTTAAGAACACATTAGAATACATATAGAAACATAAGGACCCATATGGACCACTTAGGACCCATGACAACGCATAAGGACCTATAAATACCCATTAGGACCCATTGGAATCGATAAGGACGAATAAGGACCTATAAAAACCCATAGGGATTTATTGGAATCCATTTGCACGCATTAGCACAAATAAGGATTCATAAGTATAAATAAGGACCCATAAGTACGCATAAGAACTAATAAGGACCCATTAGGACGCGTAAGGTTTTAAAATAACCCGTAAGGACCCACAATGACTTATAAGGACCCATAAGGACTCATTAGGACCTATTAGAATCTATAACGATGAATAAAATCCTATTCGGAACCATAGAGACCCATTAGATTCCCTAGGAACAAATAAGGACCTATAAGAACCTATAAAAAAACATTAAAATCCATGCAAACGTAAAGGGAGTTATAAAGACCAATCAGGACCCAGAAGGACGAATAAGGACCTAAAAGGACCCATAACGACCCATTAGAATCCATAAGGAACCATAAGGACGCATAAGGATTATTTGTTTTTAATAAAGTCCAATTAGAAGCCATAAGGACGCATAAGGACCTATACGAAGCGATAAGGACAAAGTAGGAGCTATATAAGGTCCCATGAGGACCAATTGGAATCGAAAAAGACGCATAAGGACCTATAGGAACCCACAAGGACGCTTAAGGACATATGAGGACCCATAAAAACCCATTACAATCCATAGGGACGCATAAGGAACTATAAGGACTCAATAGGGCCCATAAGGAAGCATAGAAAACAACAAGAACTCACAAAGACGAATAAGAACCAATAAGGACCCATAACGATCCATAAAGACGCATAAGGACACAATAAGTTATAAGTTTTGATGCGTCCTTATAAATTTCATTTCGTCCTGTTAGGTCTGTCTTTGTCCTTAGGGTTTCTAATGGGTCCTATTGCGTCGTTATCGGTCTTTATGCGTTCTTATGGGTCCTATTGGGTGCTTATGTGTCTTTATGCGTCTATATGGTATTTAATGGGTCCTTATGCGTCCTTATCAGTCCTTATTCGTCCTTATGTATTCTAATGCGTCCTTATGGGTCTTTATAAGTCGTTATGCATTCTTATGGGTGTTGATGGGTCCTTATTGGTCCTTATTTTTCTTTATGAGTTCTTATGGGTCTTTAAGTGTCCTTATGTTTCCTTATGGGTCTTAATGGATCCTTATATGTCTTTAATCGTCTTTATGGATTCTAATTTGACCTTATGTGTCTTTATAGGTCTTTATGCGTTCTTATGGGTCCTTATGGGTCCTTATAGGTCCGTATGCATCATTATACATTTTAATGGGTCTTTATAGGTCCCTATAGGTTCTTATGCGTCCTTATGGGTTCTTATACTTTCTTTTGCGTCCTTAGGGATTCTAATGGGTCCGTATGGGTTGCTATCGATCCTTATTCGTCTTTATGGATCCTAATGGGTTTTTATGGGTCTAAATAGGTCTTTATGGGTCCATATGGGTCCTAATGGGTCCTTACAGTTCCTAATGCGTCCTTATGGATTCTACTGTTTTCGTATGTGTCTTTGTGGGTTTTTATGTGATCTTATAAGTGCTTATGCGTCCTTGTAGATTTTAATGGGTCCTTATTGGTTCTTATAGCTCCTTTTGTGTCTTTGTCGATTCTAATCGATCCTTATGGGTCTTTATAGGTCCTTAACCGTTTTTACGGATCCCAATTAGTCTTTATGGGTCCCTAGAAATGGTTTATTTTCCTTATGGATTCTAATAGTTCTTATGGGTCGTTATTGGTCATTATTCGTGGTTATGAATTGTAATTGGTTTTTATGGGTTGTTATTGGTCCTTATTCGTCTTTATGGATTTTAATGGGTCCTTGTGGGTCCTCATGGGTCCTTGTTGGTCTTTGTAGGTGGTTCTGTATTGTTATTAATCTTGTTGGGTCCTTATTGCTCTTATTCCTTCTTTATGCGTCTATTTGAGTCCTTATATGTCCTTATGCTTCTTTATGGGTCCTAACGGTTCCTTGTAGGTCTTTGTTCGTCCTTATGGATTCAAATTGGATATCATGTGTCATTATAGGTCCTTATGCGTTTTTATGGGTCCTTATGGGTCGTTTTAGGTCCTTATGCGTCCTTCTGCATTCTAATGGGTCCTTTTGGGTCAGTATGGGTCCTTATTCGTTCTTACGAAATCTAATGGGTCCTTATAGGTCCTTATGCGTTCTTATGGGTTTTTATAGGTTCTTATAAATCTCTATGCATCTTTATGTGTCGTTATGGGTCCTTATAGTTCTTTATGTCTCCTTATGGGTCCTTATGGGTCCTTATGTTTCCTTATAGGTCCTTATGCATCCTTATGGATTCTAATTGGTCCCTATGTGTCCTTATAAGTCCTAATGCGTCCTTATTGGTCTTTATACGTCCTTATAGGTTTTGATGTGTCCTTATGGATTCTAAAGCGTTCTTATTAGTCCAAATTGGTCCTTATGCGTCTTTATGGATTCTTATGGGTCTTTACAGGTTGCTATGGATCCTATTTGCTCTTATGTGTTCTTATTGGTTTTTATTCGTCCCTATGGATTTTGATGGCTTCTAATGGGTCCTTATAGGTCCTTATGCGTTTTTATGTTTCCTAAAGGGTCTATATGTGTCTATATGGAATCTAATGGATCGTTGTGTTTTTATAGGTCGTTATTCGTTCTTATGGATTCTAATGGGTCTTTACAGGTCCTTATGCATCCTTATGGGTCTTTATCGGTTCTTATAAGTCTTTATGCGATCTTGTCTGTCGTTATGGGTCCTTATAGGTCCCTATGCGTTTTTATGGGACCTTATGGGTCCTTATAAATTTATGCGTCCTTAAGAATTCTAATGGTTTTAATGCATCTTCACTGGTCCTCATGGGTTCCAATAAGTCCTGACGCGTCCTTATGGGTTCTAGTGGGTCCTTATGGGTCGTAATAGGTTTTTATTCGTCTTTTTGGATTCTAGTGTGTCCTTATGGCTACTTATAGGCGTGCTTATGGCTTCTAATGGGTCGTTATGTGTCCTAATAAGTGCTTGTGCGCCCTTAAGCGTCCTTCTAGATCCTTAAAGGTCCTTATGCGTTCTTATAAAGTCTAATGGGTCTTTATAGAATTTTTTTCGTTCTTATGGATTTTAATGGGTCCTCATTGGTCATTATAGGTCTTTATGCATCCTTATGGATTTTAATGGGTTCTTATGGGTCCATATTGGTCCTATAGGACCCTATGCATCGTTGTGGGTCTTTATGGGTCTTTGTAGATCTTAATGCATTCTTATGGGAACATATGGGTCCTTATTGGGCTTTATCCGTCCTTGTAAGTCTTTATAGGTCCTAATGCATTTCTATGGATAGTAATGGATTTTTATCGGTCCTTTTATGTCTTTTTGCGTCTTTATGGATACCGATGGGTCATTATAGGTCTTTATGCGTCTTTAAAGGTGCTTATGGGTCCATATAGATCCTTATGCAGCCTTATGGGTTCCGTGTTGGTCCTTTTGCGTCTTTATCGATTCCAATGGGTCCTAACGTGTCCTTATATATTTACTTCTGCTTTTTTATCGGTCTTTATAAGTCCTTATGCGACCTAATGGACTCTGATTGGTCCTTATGGGACACTATAGGTCCTTATGCGTCCTTATGTTCTCTTATGGTTCCTTATGTGTCCTTATGCGTCCTTATGCGTCCTTATGGATTCTAATGGGTCCTTATGCAACCTTACAGGTCCTTTCGCGTTTTCATGGATTCTAATGGTCGTTATGTGTCCTTCCAGGTCCTTATTCGTCCTTATGGGTCCTTATTGGTCTTCTTTTTCTTTCTTTTTCTTCTTCTTTCTTCATTGCCCGCTTTTCCGTGAGGGTTGTGGGGGCAGTAGCTCAAGATTGAGCCGCCACACCTCACGGTCTTCCATCACCTCCATTATTTCGCTTGGGCGAAGTCCCAAGCGATTCCATCCAAGATCCTCAATGTAATCGGTCCATCTAGTTCTAGGTCGTCCGACTGGTCTTCTCCCATTTGCTTTATGATGTAAAGCTTGTTTGGGAAGTCTTTCCTGAGGCATTCTGCTTACATGGCCAAACCATCTAAGCTGAGATCTTTCAATTCGGAGAAGTAACGGCTCGATGTTAAGAGATTTTCGAATTTCAGAGCTACGCACCTTGTTAAACAGTGTAACTCCTTCGATTCTTCGTAAAAACCTCATTTCGGACGCTTGCACTTGTGATCGCATTCTTTCGGTCATTACCCAAGATTCATGACCATAAGTGAGAATGGAGACAAAAACTGCTTTGAAAATTGAGAGCTTTGCCTTTTTCGACAATTCTCGTTTCATGACAACCGAGTAGTGCAAAGCTCGCATTACTGCACTAGCCTTGCCTATTCGGGTATCCAGTTCTTCATCTTGCCTTCCGTCACTCGTAAATGCAACCCCAAGATACTTGAACTTCTCTACCTGCTTCAGTGTCGCTCCATTCACTTGTAATACGCAGTGATCAGGGTTTCTTGAAAGATGAAGTACCTCAGTTTTGGCCGTGCTTATTTTCATTCCGGCGGTGTCGCATGCATTTGCAAAGCTATTTAATGCGCGCTGGAGGCCAGATTCTGTGGAAGAAAGCAAAACCAAATCATCTGCGAATAGCAGACGACTAATTTTGCAATTTCCAATCGTGGCACACTCATCAGCTTGGCTGTATTTGTCGATCCAATTCATGTAAACAATGAAAAGGAGAGGTGACAAAACGCACCCTTGCCGGAGTCCAACGCTCACATGGAACGGCTTTGATTGCTTGCCATTTACCAGAACACAAACCTCCGGTCTGCAGTAGAATGACTTAATAGCGCGTAACAATTAACCATTAACGCCATACTCCTGCAAAACCTTCCAAAGTTTATCCCGAGGAACTCGGTCATATGCTTTTTCAAGATCGACAAAGCATGCAAAGAGATCTTTGCCATACTCCCAAGATTTCTCGAAGATTTGCTTCAGAGTGAAGATTTGGTCCGTGGTGCTGCGACCCGGACGAAAACCGCACTGACCATCTTCCAGTTTTGATTCCACTATTTCTCGGCATTTCCTTTCAGGGCATTTGGCATATACTTTCCCTGGCAAACTAAGGAGTGATATCCCTCTGTAGTTTGTACATTGGTTGCGATCTCCTTTCTTGAATATCGGAATAATCACACCTGTTTGCCAATCTCTGGGAGTTTTGCCAAGCTTCCACGCAACTTGACACACTCGCGTTAACCAGAGAATTCCTTCTCCAGTCAGCGCTTTCAACATCTCGGGTCTGATTTCATCTTCACCAGCAGCTTTTCCAGATTTTATCCCTTTAATTGCAGTTGCCACTTCTGCTGCAGTGATAACTTTGTCCTCCCCTAGATGTGTCACTTCGTGTGTGTCACGAGTCGATGCCTTTACAGGATTCAAAAGCTCTTCAAAGTATTCTCTCCATCGTGAAAGGATTTCATTCTCATCCGTTAGAATGTTACCGTCAGAATCCTTGATGGAGTACGTGATACTCGATCTTTTGCCACGTAAACGGCGGATGGTCTGCCAAAATACTTTGTTTGCCGAAAAATAGTTGGAATCCAACCGACGACCAAACTCTTCCCATGACTTCTCCTTGGATTTCTTTACTGCCGAAGTTGCCGCTTTTCGCGCCTCAGTGTGCCGGGATTGCAAATCAGATGACGATCTGTCCTGTAGCCAGGCCTTGAACGCATCTTTCTTTGCTCGAATAGCTTCTTTAACCTCTTGGTTCCACCAAGGTGTTCTTTTCTCACTATCGCCCGCCATTCTAAGCCGTTTTCGCCCACAACTTTCAGCAGCTGATGAAATGATTGCTGATCTAAACAGCAGCCATTCCCTCTCAATGCCCTCGGATACATCAGAAAGTTGTCTGAACTTAGATGATATACTGGATGCAAACTGTTTTCTTACTTCTTTGTCCTCCAAAGCCTCCCATTTGATCCGGTAAGTCACAGACGACCTGTTGGATCTCTTGTTTGGCCAAGGTTTCGAAAGTCGTAAGGAACATACTACCAGATGGTGATCAGTTGACAATTCAGCACCTCGCTTCACTCGAACGTCCAGCACATCAGAAAACAAATCTGACGAAACTATGCAAAAATCTATCAAAGATTTTTGATCCATACTAGGTCGATACCATGTATACTTGTGAACCTCTCTGTGCTGGAAAAAGGTATTCATGATGCGGAGTCCGTTGCTACAACAGAGCTGCAATAAATACCTTCCGTTCTCATTCAGTCCAGTGACTCCATGTTTTCCGATCACACCCTTCCACGTATCTGTGTCTGTTCCAACATGTGCGTTAAAATCCCCCATAAGGACTGTAGATTCAGTAGCTGATACTCGTAGAAGAGCATCATTTACTTCATCCACAAAAGTCTGATATTCACTCGTGGCATTGGGGGCATATACCTGCAATAGGCACAGTGACCGATCTAATACTTTAAGCTTCAACATACAGACCCGTGATCCCAAAGAAATTCAATCTGACACACAGTCTGACAAACGGGGGCTTGTGAGAATCCCCACACCCGCTTGTGCAGACATACTAGGATCAGCACCAGAATAGAAGAGTTTCCATCCACCATCCAGATCCACAGTTCCAGAGCCACGTCGTTTGGTTGAAGAAACTCCGATAATATCGAGATGATACCGCTTTGCTTCCTCAACCAATTCTAGCTCTTTTCCTGTGAGGGTTAGGATATTCCAATTGCCCAACAGCAGTTGGTGATGGTTGACCCGTGAGTGTGCGACATTATCTCGAGTACGAATACTCTGCGCTGCCTCCATTCGCCTCTCCAAACGTGTAGCGGGCACATTGGTGGAGCTACCACTAGGGCTGGCTGGTGGAGATTGTCGCTTATTTTTCGAACGAGCCCCTCTGCCTAAGACTCGAACGCCATAGGGGTTTCGCTGAATGACGACCTGGGAGTCCCTAGGCGCTCCCCTGCCGGACGAGGTTCCACTTGTGAAGGTGGCCCCATTAACGTCGTTCACGTAATTCTCATTATTTGTGCTCATCATGATTTGTTTTGCAGTTTAATCTAACTGCGGAGAGGTTTTATATCAGAGTTGTTCTTCTCCTAGGTTATATGCTTACCACAGCTGATGGGCATAAACAACCCAGGTTTTAAGTTTTCCAACTATTTTGATTTGAACTATACTTCGTCTCGCTTCTCCCATTAGACCTATCTGGCATGGGTAACCCTTTCAGGAGAATTGAATCTCCAGCCAGTTCAGCTCTGCAGGTCATTAAGGCACATAGACTTTTCCACCTCGTTACGGTGATAGTTCATGGAAAAGCTATGCATTGTAGGTCTAATTGCCGAGCTATGTTATTCTATGCCTACTGTGCCATAACAAGCCAATTATATGTCATACTATGCCTACTACAGTAAGCTACGGTGCCCACTTTGGCCTACTATGCCTGTTGTGCCATAATAAGCCTTCTGTATGCCATACTATGCCTACCAGGGTGCAATGTTATGCCTACAATGTCATACTAAAGCTGCAGCACCTACTGTGGCACACTATGCTTACTAATACTATGCCTATTTTCCATAACAAGCCTCCTGTATGTCATAATCTGCCTACTAAGGTGTAATGCTATCCCTACTGTAATATACTACGCTGCAGTGCCTACTGTGGGATACTGTGCAATAAGAAGCCAACTATGCCTACTGTGCCATAGTAAGCTACAGTGCCTACTGTGACATGCTATGCTTACTAGGGTGCCATAACAAGTCCACTTCATGTTACACTATGCCTACAATGCCATACTAAACCTACTATGACATAGTACTCCTACTAACCTATGGTGCCAAAAGCCCACTACAGTGTGTTGTTGTTGTAGCGCATATTTATCCTCCAGTCACCAGACGGCATCAGACGCTAACTTATTGGACGATCCGCACATTTTTTTATTGCAGTGACTACTTCGTGATTGGAGAAATCCGCACCTGCTTAAGGAGTTTCCGATGATCCAACGTTCCTGTAGATTTCTTCAAATTCTTGCCCACCGAATTTGCTGCTTGTTCAAAGCCACCAACCAGAGATAATTATCGTAAAACGTCTTATCCAAGGACGCAACGGCGTGACCAGGGTGCGGGTTGAACCCAGATCATTCAATCAAGGTCGTCGTAAACAATTCGCCTTTACCCATTTGGCCAAGCTACCAACTATACTACACTCGAATGCTATAGGCCTGTTATGTCTACAATGTCATACTACGCCTACTATAACATACTAAGCTGTAGCGCCTACTGTGGGATACTATGCCTACTGTGCCATAATAAGCCAACTATATGTCATATTCTGATGTTGTAATATGCCTACTAAGCTACAGTGCCCACTGTGGCACACTATGCCTACTGTGCCATAATCAGCATACTATGTCTATTGTGCCATAATTAGCCTACAATATAGCATAACCATACCCATTGTACCATAATAGGCCTACGATATCTACAATGTCATACTAGCCTGTAGCGCCTACTATGGTTTTTAATAAAATGCGTACTGTTCCATAACAAGCCTCCTATATGCCATACTCTGCCTAATAAGGTGTCCTTCTATCCCAACTAAGAATACTTACCTCCAGTGCCTACTGTGCCATATTAAGCCAACTATGCCACAGAGCCTACTGTGACATGCTATGCCTACAAAAGTGCCGTAATAAGCCTACTTCATGTCATACTATGCCTAAAATGCCATACTAAGCCTCCTATGACATACTACACCTACCGTAGTATACTATGCCTAATGTGCCATAAGGCTACTACTGTATATGCCACACTATACTCGCATGCTATACCATGTCTACAATGCCATACTACGTTTGCTATGATATACTAACCTCCAGTGCCTACTGTGCCATATTAAGCCAATTATATCACAGTGCCTACTGTGACATACTATGCCTACTGGAGTGGTCCATGATATAATAAAAACCCACAGAACGCATACTGACCTATTAGGACCAATAAGGACCCAAAAAGACGCAAAAAAAGTTATAAGGACACATAAGGACCCATTAAAATCCATAAGAACGCACAAAGACCTACAAGGAACTATAAGGACCCAGAAGGACTTATAAAGACGGATAAGGACCAACAAGGACCCATAAGGACGGATAAGGACGCATAACGACATACAAGGATCCTAAGTAACCATAAAGACCCATTAGAATCCATAAGAACGCATAAAGACCTACAAGGATCCATTAATACCCATAAAATTGCATAAAAACGCATAGGGACCAATGAGGACACATAAATAAAAATAAGGACCAATAACGACCAATAAGGACCCATAGGGACCCATAAGGACAATAAAAACACATAAAGATCTTCAAGAACTCATAAAGACCCATTACAATCCATAAGGACGCATAAACATGCATAAGGACCTAAAAGGACTCTAAAAAACCCATAAGGACACATAAGGCCCTATAGTGACCCATCAGACCCATAGGAGCTCATAAAAACTCATAAAGAAACTTTAGGACCCATTAGAATTTACAAGGACGCGTAAAAACTTATAAGGACCCATTAGACTCCATAAGGACGAATTAGAACTTATAAAGACCCTTAAAGACCCATTATATTCCATACGGATTTAAAGGAAATATAAGGACCAATAAATACCTATGAGGACGCATAAGGACTTATAAGGACCACGCATAAGGACCCATTACAATCCATAAAAATGAATAAGGACGCATAAGGACGCATAAGGACCCATTAAAATCCATAAGGACACATAAGAACGCAAAAGGATGTATATGAGGACTCATAGACCCATTAGGTCCCATTAGAATACACATCGTCGAATCAGAACAAAAACGGACACATAGGGACCCATTAGAATCCATAACCACGAATGAGAACTTATAAGGACCGATAAAAACCTATAAGGACGCATAAAGGTCTATAAGGAAACATAGGGACCCACTGGAATCCATGAGGACGCATTAGGACCCATAAGGACGCATAAGCACCCATTACAAACAATTAGGACCCATAAAGACACATAAGGACCTATAAGAACCCATTAGGTCCCATTAGAATACATAGGGACGAATCAAGACAAATACGGACAAATAAGGACCCATTAGACTACATAACCACGCATCAAGATCCATAAGGATGCATAAAGAATTATAAGCACCCATGAAAACAGATAAGGACGCATATAGACTTTTATAAACCCATAAGGCACCATAAGGACGCATAAGTACATATAAGGACCCATTAGGACCCAAAAAAAACATAAGAACCCAGAAAGACCCATTAGGACACATTCGGACGCATAAGGACCCATAAGGACACATAAGGACGAAAAAGGACCAATAAAAACCCACAAGGACCCAATAGCATCCATAAGGACCAATAAGAACTTATAAGGACCCATTAGGACCCATAAGCCCGCATATAGACGCATAAGGACCAATAAGAACACATAAGGACCCATTAGAATCCATGAGAACGCATTAAGACGTATATAAACCCATTAAGACATAGAAGGACGTATAAAAATCTTTAAGGACCCATAAGGATGCATAATGAACAATAAGGACACACAAGGACACATAAGGACCTATAAGGACACATAAGGACACATACGGACCCATGAGGACCAATAACGACCCCAAAGACCCATAAGGATGCATAAAGATCTATAAGGATGGATTAGGACCCATAAAAACTCATAAGGATTCATAAGTACCCATAAGGATCCATTAGAATTTATTAAAATCCATAGAGACAAATAAGGACTTATACGGACCCATAAGAACCCATTCGAATCCATAAGCACGCATCAGGACCTATAAGGACCAATAACGACAAATAAGGATGCATTAGGATCTATAAGGACTCATAAGGACACACAACGACGCAAAAGGATGCATCAAAACCTATGAGGACCCATAAGGACACACAAGGACCCATAAGGACGCATTAAGACCTATAAGGATCGACTAGGACCCATTGAGTCTCATAAGAACGCATAAGGACTCATAAAGATCCATTAAGACCCATTAAAATCCAGACGAACGAATAAGGACCTTTACGGACCCATAAGAACCCATTAGAACCCATAAACCCAAATCAGGACCTTTAAGGACCCATAAAGACCAATGAGGATGCATAAGGAACTATAAATACCCATAAGAACTCACTAAAATCCTTAAGGATGCATAAAAATGCGTAAGGACCCACAAGGACCTATAACGACGCATAAGAACGCATAAAGACCTATAAGGATTCATAAAGACGCATAAAGACTTATAAGAAAAAATAGGGACCCATAAGCACACATAGGGACCTATAAGGACCCATAAGAATACATAAAGACGAATAAGGACCAATAAGGACACCAAACCACCCATAAAAACGCATTATAACCTATAAGGATTGATTAAGAACCATCGGCTCTCATACGGACGCATTAGTACCTATAAGGATCCATTAAGATTCATTAGAATGCATAGGGACGTAGAAGGACCTATACGGACACATAAGAAACTATTAGAATCCATAGGCACTCATCAGGGCTTTAAGGGCCCATAAGGACCAATAAGGATGCGTAAGGCACTATAAGGACGCATAAAAATCCACTAAAGTCCATAAAGACGCATAAAAATCCACTAAAGTCCATAAAGACGCATAAAAACATTTAATGTCCCATAAAGACCCATAAGGACGCATAAGGACCTATAAGAACCCACAAAGACGCATAAGTAGCAATAAAATTACATAAGGACTCATAAGGACCTATACAGACTCATAAGGACACATAAGGACGAATAAAAACCAATGAAGACCCATAAAAACCATAAGGAAGCAAAAAGACCAATTAGGACGCATTAGAATGCATAAGGACGCATAAGGACGCATTAGAAACTATAAGAAACAATAAAAGCACATAAGGACCAATAAACACACATAAAGACACATAAAAACACATACAGATTAATAAAAACACCAAACGACCCATAAAAACGCATAAAGACATATAAGGATCGATTGAGACCCATAGGGACTCATAAAGAAGCATAAGGACCCATAAAAATGTATTAGGACCCATTAGAATCCATAGGGACGAATAAGGACCTATACGAACACATGAGGACCCATTAGATTCCATAAGCACGCATCAAGACCTATAAGAACCCATAAGGACCAAAAAGGACCCATACAGACTGATAATGACCCATGAAGACCCACTGGAATCCATAAAAACGCATAAGGACATATAAGGACCGATAAGGATCCACAAAAACCCATAAGGACGCACAAGGACGCATAAGAACCCATAAAAACCCCGTGGAATCCATAAAGACGAATAAGGACTTATAAGAACCAAGTTAGAACCCTTAAGGAAGCATAAGGACGCACAAAAACTCGATGGATTTATAAGGACTGATAAGGACCAATAAGGACACGTAAGGACACATCAGAACGCATAAGGACAAATAAGGACCCATCAGATTCCATAAGGACGCACAAAAGTTTTTAAGGACCCATTAGCGCCCAAAATGAGGCATATGGACGCATAAGGACCCATAAGGACCCATATAAACGCATAAGAACAAAGAACGACTTACAAAGACCGATAATGACCCATAAGGACCCACTAGAAACCATAACAACGCATAATGTCATATAAGGACCGATAAAGACCCATAAGAATCCATAAGGACGCATAAGGACCCATAAAAACCCTGTGGACAAATAAGGACTTATAAGGACCCCATTAGGACCCTTAAGGAAGCATAAATACGCACATGGACGAGATAGATTTATAAGGACTGATAAAGACGGATAAAAACCAATAAGCACCCATAGTGTCCGTATAGGTCCTTATTCGTCCCTATGGATTCTAATGGGTCCTAATAAGGACCCATTAGATTCCATAAGGACGAATAAGGACTTATAAGGACCCAAATAGGACCCTTAAGGAAGCATAAGGACGCACAAGGACTATATGGATATATTAGGACAGATAAGGACCATCAAGGACCCATAAGGACACATAAGGACGCATAAGGAGGCATAAGGACAAATAAGGACCCATAAGGACCCATTAGATTCCATAAGGACGCATAAAAGTTTTTAATGACCCATTAGCACCCATAATGAATCATATGGACGTATAAAGACCCATAGAGACCCATATGAACGCATAAGGACCAATAAGGACATATAAGGACCCATAAAAACACATAAGGACCTTTAAGGACACATAAGGATACATAAGGATGCAAAAGGACCAATAAGGACGTTAAACCACTCTTAAGGACGCATAAAGGTTTATAAGGATCGATTAGGATCCATAGGGTCTCATAAGAACGCATAAGGACCCATAAGGATTCATTAGCACCCATTAGAATCCTTAGGGACAAATAAAGATTAATGCAGACCCATAAAAACCCATTAAAATCCCTAAGCACGCATCCGGACCTTTAAGAACCCATAAGGACCAATATGGACGCATAAGGAACTATAAGGACCAATAAGGTTACACTAGAATCCATAAGAACACTAGAATCTTTATGGATTCTAATGGGTCCTTATGCGTCCTTATTGGTCCTTATGCGTCCTTCTGTGTCTTTATGGGTCCTTAGTGGTTCTTATCCGTCTTTAAAAGTCCTTCTGGGTCCTTATGCGTCCTTATGCTTTCCTATGGGTCCTAATGGGTCCTTATAAGTTCTTTTTCGTCCTTATGGATTCTATTGGTTATTACGGGTCTTTATGCATCCATATGAGTTTTTATAGGTCCTAATCGGTCCTTATAGGTGTGTATGGGTCCTTATGGATTTTAATGGGTCCCGTTTTGTACTTATAGGGTTCTTATGCGTTTTTATGGGTCCGTATGGGTTCTTATAAGTTCTTATAAATTCTTCAATGCATCCTCATGGGTCCTTATAAGTTCTTATGCGTCATTATGGGTTCTTTAATGTTCTTATGCGTCTTCATGGATTCTAGTGGGTCCTTATGAATCCTTTTTCGTCCTTATGGATTCTATTGGGTCTGTACGTGTCCTCATAGATCCTTGTGAATCCTTATGAATTCTTATGGGTCCATATTGGTCCATAGTTGTCTTTCTGGATTGTAATGCATCCCAATGAGTCCTTATAGGTCCTTATGCGTCCTTATGGTTCCTAATGGTTACTAATGGGTTCTTATGCGTCCTTATTGGTCCTTATGTGTCGTTATTGGTTTTTATGTGTCCTTATGGGTCTCTACGTGTTTTTATTTTTCATTATGCCTCTTTATAGGTCCTGAGAAAACCTCATGCGTCCTTATGGATTCTAGGTGGTCCTTACTGGTTCTTATTCGTCCTTATGTGTTCTTACAGGTCCTTATACGTCGTTATGCGTCTTTGTGGGTCCTTATAAGTCTTTAACCATCCAAATGGGTCCTATAAGATCCTTATAAGTTTTCATGCGTTCTTATGGGATCTTATGGGTCCTTTTAAGTCCTTATGCATCTTTGAGGGTCCTTATAGGTCTTTATATATCCTTATGGATTTAAATCGGTCCTTATGGGTTCTTATAAGTCCTTATGCGTTCTTATGTGTCTTTATGTGTCCTGATTGGTCCGTATGCGAACTTATGGTCCTTTGTTGATCCTCATGCGTCATTATAGGTCCTAATGTGTCCTTATAAGTTTTTATGCGTCTTAATGGATTCTAATGGGTCCTAATGTGTCCTTATTGGTTCTTATGGGTCCTTATGGGTCCTTATTCGTCTTTATCCGTCTTTACGAGTTCTTATGGGGCTTATGCGTTTTTATGGGTCATTATGAGTCCTTAATCGTCCTTGTTCATTCTTATGGGTCCTTATAGGTCCTTATTCGTCTTTATGCGTCCGTATAGGTCTTAAACGGAACTTATAGGTCTTTATGCGTCCTTATGAATTCTATTGGGTCTTTGTGTGTCCTTATAGGACTTATGCGTCTTTATAGACTCTAATGGGTCCTTATGGGTTTTTATAGTTCTTTTTGCGTCCTAATGGATTAAAATGGGTCCTTGTGGGTCTTTATAGGTCTTTGTTCGTCCTTACAGAATCTAATGGTCCCCATGGGTCGTTATAAATCCTTATTCGTCCTCATGGATTCTTATGGGTCTATATGGGTTCTTATAGCTCCTTATTCGTCCTTATGGATTCTAATGCGTTCTTGTGGGTCCTTATAAGTCTTAATGGATTCTAATGGGACCTTATACGACCTTAGAAGTCTCTATGTGTTGTTATCGGTAGTTAGGGATCTTTATAGGTCCTTACCCATCCTTGTGGGTCTTTATGGGTCCTTATAAGTCTTTATGCGTCCTTATGGGTTTTTATGTTTTTTTATAGTTCCTTTTGGGTTATTATGGCTTTTTATGTGTCCTTATGGGTATTTATTTGTCCTTATTCGTCCATATGAATTGTGAGTTCTCATGGGTCTTTGTAGGTCCTCATGCGTCCTTATGGATTCTAATGGGACCTTATGTGTCGGTATAAGTCCTATACCTTCTTATCAGTTTTTATGGATCCTGATAGGTCCTTACGCGTCCTTATGTGTCCTTATGGGTCCTTATATGTCCTTAAACGTCTTTATGGGTTATTTTGGGTCCTTACAAGTCATTATGCGTGTTTATGGATTGTAATGGATCCTGATGGGTAATTACTGTATAGTTTCTTATGCGTCCTTATTGGTTCTTGTGGGTCCCTATAGGACCTTATCTGCCCTTATTGATTCTAATGGACCCTGATTGGTAATGATAGTTCCTTATGCGTCCCTATTGGTTTTTATGGGTTTTTATAGGACCTTTTGTGTCCTTATGGATTCTAATCGGTCCTTATGTGTCCTTATAGGTCCTTATGCGTTTTTATGGGTCTTTATAGTTCCTTATGAGTTCTTATGCGTCCTTACAGTTTCTAATGTGTCCTTGGGGGTTTTAAAGTTCCTTTTGCGTCCCTGTGGATTCTAATGGGTCCTTATGGGTCCTTGTAGGTTCTTTTTCGTCTTTACAAATTCTAATGGTTTTTTATGGGTCCTTATAGTTCCCTTTGCGTCCTAATGGATTCTAATGGGTGCGCATGGGTCCTTATAAGTCCTAATTTGTCCTTTCAGATTTTATTGGGTCCGCATGGGTCCTTTTAAATCCTTTATCGTTCTTATGGTTTTTAATGGGTCTTTATGGGTCCTCATAGCTCCTCATTCGTCCTTATGGATTTTAATGGGATATTATGGGGCCTTATAAGTCACTATGCGTCTTTATCGTAAGTTATGGGTCTGTATAGGACCCTACGCGTCCTTGTTGGTGTTTATGGGTCTATATAAGTCCTTATGCGTTCTTATAGATTTTTATGGTTTTTTATAGTTCCTTTTGGGTTTTTATGGATTCTAATGGATCCTTATGGGTCCTTATAGGTCCTTATTCGTTTCTATGATATCCAATGGGTCATTATAGGCCCTTATCCGTCCTTATGAGGCTTCATGGGTCCATTTTAGTCCTCATGCATCCTTATGGGTCCTTATGGGTTTTTGTGGGTCCTTATGCGCCTTTATGGATTCTAATGGGTCCTTAACACATTGACTGCCACGCATATTTTAGAAAAATTTACCCCAGGGCCAAATGTTAAAAAGTGGTAGTTAAAGCTAGTATTACCTCACAATTACGTTTTAGCGCAACTAGGGTTTATTGGGAGACGTTTTTAGTTTATTATTTTAATTTTTTTTTGTCACTTAAGTATGACTGACGTGGCCACGAATGAAATTTTACGTCAGTCATTTATGACTGATGCGGCACCATGCGTTGCTCACAATGCACTATACTGTCTTATAAAGTCATTATACGGTTAATCAATTTAGAAACTAGCATAGTTTATTGTCGTTGATTCAGTATACACTGATTTCTGGTTAAACGCTTTTCTTCGATTCTTTGAAGTCACAAAATTCCAAGGAAAAAAGGCTCTTACATATACCTGAGCAAAGACAAGAATTTATACTTTCTTTTATCATTATCAAAGTTTATCATTATCAGACTCCTCTCCATCTTATTCCAGCTCAAGGTCATGTAGAACATCTGTCGATGACTCTCCATCGTTTTGCTCTTCATCATAACTCGAATCCTCATCAGAAATTAAATGCAGCTGCGAATCACCATCTACTAAAGAGTCATCTAAATCACTAAATCTCTAAAATCACTACACTCGCTTTTATCATTGTCAGAACTGTGCAACTGCAAATTAAGATCATTCTCAGTTAAACTTAGTTACGAAAACTTCCATTCCTCCAAATTATTCTTCAATAGATGCTTTTCGCTTGTTGGTTGATGACAAGATGATTGATCACATTGTTTGTGAAACAAATAAATATGCTGATCAAGAAAAAGATGTCCCAAAAGATGATCTTGAGGTTAAGCTTAGGTGCGGCGAGATGATTGCCAAAGAATGACAAGATGGTATTGTTGTACTGAAATGAAGAGATACACGAGAAGTTGGAATTCTCTCAACCAAGCATGCATTCATTATGGCACCAGTACGTTCAACACATTCACATCAATCTACAC
This sequence comes from Trididemnum nubilum, assembly GCA_963965965.1. Lineage (NCBI taxonomy): Eukaryota > Metazoa > Chordata > Ascidiacea > Aplousobranchia > Didemnidae > Trididemnum > Trididemnum nubilum. Next base: position 61,434 of record OZ014489.1, on the reverse strand, counting down.
CCACACTACCATTCACATCATCACAACCGTAAACATCTTCACAGGATTCAGCCCAGGAGCCATCTACATCTGCACAGCCAACCACAACCACAGCACAGCTATCTACATCTGCGCAACCGTCTTCAAGTCACAGCATGCAAGCATTACCAGCTGACAATACTTAAGTGCTAGGCAATAAAGCCGTCGAAGAGCAACAGAAAAGCCCATAGCGAGTTTGGCCTACAACAAAAGCAAATTCGATATAGATAAGTCTGACCAAATGGCATCTTATGCAATGTCTCTAAGAAAAGGATTAAGACGGTATATCGAGCTTACCGTTGAAATTCTTTTAGCAGTCGCTGTAGCAAACGCTTGAATTTTGTGTAGGAAAGCATCTCAGAAAACAATAAAAATTCGTAGTTTCAAAGAAGAATTGAATGATTCTTTGTTGAAGCTAAGTAGCAATATCAGCTAGCTCCTGAGATCTTCTTCTATGAGACTGAGTGCAACACATCACCTCATAACGTGAGTCAACGCTGCTAGAAAACCAAGACAATATTGTAATTCTTGCGACAAGAATTTCAAAGACGAGAAAGGTCGCGCAGTGGCTCGAAAAACTGTCAAACATACAAACACTTACTGTGACAGATGTACTGGTTAACCACAAGCGTGTCCCCTATGTATCGATTTGGTGCTCAATGCTATCTTGAAAGTATTTTAAACAATTGGTTACTGTTTTCAGTTTTTTCGCTTTGCTTCTTTGACTGTTATTAGAAAAAAAATCAGAAAATGATTGTCTCAGTGAAAAAAATTTTTTTTTCAAAAAAGTCCAAAAAATTTTTTGCTTATTTTTTAGAACCAAGCATAGTAGAATGTTCGCAAAAAGCCACGCTTTAAACTACCCATTGGATTTGCCCGTAGCGTCAGGCATTAGTTACTGACGTGATCAAGAATGAAATTTTCGAAGTCAGGCATTTATGACTGACGTGGCCGTAACAGCTACGCTACTGTCAGGAATATAGGACTGACAAAGCAGTCAATGTGTCAAAGGTCTTTATTGGTCCTTATGCGCCCTTATGGGTCCTTATGCGTCCTTATAAATCCTTATTCATCCCTATAGATTCTATGGATCCTTGTGGGTCCTTATAGTTACATTTGCGCCCTCATGGATTTTAATGGGTCCTTATGTGTCCCTATATGTACCTATTTGTCCTCACGGATTCTAATGGGTCCATACGGGTCCTTATAAGTCCTTATTCGTCCATATGGATTCTAATGTGTCCTTATGGGTCCTTGTAATTCCCCTTTGCGTCCTTATGGAATCTAATGGGTCCTTGTAAGTCCTCATGCGTCCTAATTGGTCTTCGTGGATCCTGATAGGTCCTTACGCGTCCTTATGTGTTCTTATGGGTCCTTATATGTCCTGATGCGTCCTTATGGGTCCTTATAGGTCCTTACAGGTCCATATGCGTCCTTATGGATTCTAATGGAACCTGATGGGTAATTATAGTTCCGTATGCGTCTTTAATGGTTCTTATGGGTCTGTATAGGTCCTTATGTGTCCCTTCGGATTCTAATGGGTCCTTATGGGTCCTTATAAGTCCTTATAAGTCCTGATAGATTCTAATGGGCCGACATGGGTCATCATAGCTCCTTAAGCGTCTTTATGGATTCTATTGGGTCCCTATCGGTCCTCAGAAGTCCTTATGGATTCTAATGGGACCTTATAGGACCTTATAAGTCATTATGCGTTCGTATCGGTAGTTATGTGTCTTTTCTAAGTCTTTACGCGTCTCTATGGGTTTTTATGGGTCCTTATTGGTTCTTATGCGTCCATATGGGTCCTTATGGCTTTTCATAGTATCTTTTATGTTTTTATGGATTCTAATGGGTCCTTATAGATTTTTGTTCGTCCTTATGGATTCCAATGGGTCCTTATAGGACCTTATGCGTTCTTGTGGGTCATTATGTGTCCTTATTGGTCATTATCTGTCTTTGTGGGTTTTTGTTGGTCCCTATGAGTCCTTATGCGTCTTTATAAATCCTAGTGGGTCTTTATAAGTCCTTAGGTGTCGTTATGAGGCCCCAAATGAACCTAAAAGGACCCATAAAAACCCATTAGAATCCATAAGGACGAAGAAGGACCTATAAAGCCGATAAGGACACATCAAAATTTATACGGACGTAGAAACAACTGTAAAGACCAATACGGACCCATAAGGTCGAATATGGACTTGTACGGACCCATAAAGATCATAAGAACGCACAAGGATCTATAAGGACCCTTAAGGACCGACAAGGACGCATAAAAACCTATAAGGACCAGAAAGACCCACCCATAAAAACGAAAACGGACCTATAAGGACGCATAAGGACCCATAAGGACCCATAACGATGCATAAGGACGCATAAGCACCAAAAAAGATCCATATGGACCAATTAGAATCCATGCGGGCGCATAAAGACCTATAAAGACCCACTAAGATCCATTACAATCAATAACGACAAATAAAAACCTGTAAGTACCCTTTAGGACTCATTAGATTTCATAGAGAAGCATAAGAACTTATAAGGACCCAGAAGGACTCGTAAGGACGCATAAAAACATATTAGGACCCATAACGACACATTCCAATACATAAGGAACCATAACGACACATTACAATACATTAGAAACTATACGGACCAATAGCAACCATTAGAATCCTCAAGGACGCATAAAGAACTATAATGACCCATAAGCACTCATAATGACAGATTACAATTAATAAGGACGCATAAGGACCTATAAGGACACATAACGACCCATTGGAATCTATGAGAACGCCGAAGGACCTATAAGGACCCATAATGATACACCAGGACTCATAAGGACCCAGAAGCACACATAAAAAGCAACTAAAATTCATAAGGACGCAAAAGGACCCATTAGAATCCATAAGGACGCATCACAACAAATAAGAACCCATAAGAACGCATGAACCCCTTAGAATCCTTATGGACGCATAAGGACTTATAAGGATCCATATGGACCCATAAGGAACTATAAAGACCAATAACGACAGATAAAATCGCATAAGAACCTATAACGACCCATAAAAACACTTCAGAATCCATCAGGACGAATAAGGACCTATACGGACTCATAAGGACCCACTAGAATTCATAAGGTCACATAAAGACCTATAGGGACCCATACGGAACATTAAAGACGCATAAGGTTTTATAAGTAACCATAAGGACCCATTACAATCCATAAGAACGCATGAGGAACAATAAGGACCCATAAGGACCCATTAAAATCCATAAAGACGCAAAAAGAACTTTCAAGACCCACAAGGACCCATTAGAAGCTTTAAGGACGCATAAAGACCCATAACGACCCATAAGGACCCACAAGGACGCATAAGGCATATAAGGATACATAATGACCCATTAGAAATCATAAGGACGCATATGGACCTATAAGGACACATTAGGACATTGAATGACGCATGAGGACTAATAAGGACCATAAGGACGCATACAGACCCATTAAGACACTTTATAATCTATAAGGACGAATAAGGACCTATAAGGAACCATAACGACCCATTGCAATCCATAAGGACGCAAAAGGAACTTTAAACCCCCCAAGGACCCATTAGAACCTATAAGGACGCAAAAGGACCCATAAGAACACATAAAAGCCCATAAGGAAGCATAAGGACTTATAAGGACCAATAAAGACACATAAGGACGCGTAAGGACCTTTAAGGAAACATATGCAACGATAAGGACGCATAAGTACTTTCCAGGACCCAAAAGGACACATTAGAAGCCACAAAGACAAGAAAGCACCTATAAGGACCCAAAAACACCAATTAGAATCCATAAGGACTCAAAAAGAACTATAAAGACCCATAAGGACCTATTAGAATCCATAAGGACGCATATGAACATCTAAGGACCGATTAGAACCCATAAGGATCCATAAAAACGCATATGGACGTATATAAACCCATAACGACCTATTATAATCCATATGGACAAATATGGACTTATAAGGATCCATTGGAACCCATAAAAAAGCATTAGGACGCATAAAGACCCATAAAGACTCATAAGAACGAATAATGACCAATAAGGACCCACAAGAACCAATAAGAACGCATAAGAACCTATTAGGACCCATAAGGACCTATAATGACGCATATGGACCACTAAGGACACCTATGGACCCATTAAAATCCATAAGAACGCACCAAGACCTATAAGGACTCATTAGGACACATAAGGACGCATAAAGACGCATAAGGACCTATAATCATCCATAAAGACGCAAAAGGACCAATAAGGACATAAAACGACACGTAAAGATGCATAAGGACCTATAAGGACCCTTAAGGACACATAAAGACGCATAAGGACTAATATGCACCCATAAAAATCCATAAGGACGCATAAAAACGCTAAGGACCCATAACGACTCATAGGAACTCATAAAGATCCATAACGACCCTTTGAAATCCATATAGACGCATTAGGATCTACAAGGACCCTTAAGGACACATTAGAAACCATAATGACAAATGAGGACTGATAAGGAGACATAAGGACCCATTAGAATCCATATACACGCTTAAAGACCCATAACAACCAATTAGGACCCATAAAGACGCATCAGGATTTATAAAGACACATTACGACCCATTAGAATCGATAGGGACGAATAAGGACCTATAAGGCCACATAACCATCCATTAGAATCCATAAGGACGCATCAGGACCTATACAGATCCGCAAAGACCCATAAGAACCCCTAAGGACGCATAAGGATTTATAAAGACCAATAAGGACACATAAAGACGCATAAGCAAACATAAGGACTCATAACGACGCATTAGGACCCATATAGACACATAAGGACGCATAAGGACCAATAAGGACCCATAAGGACCCGTAAAGACCCATAATGACCTGCATGGACACATTAGGACCCATTAAAATCCATAAAGACACATAAGAAGCTCTAGGGACCCATAAGGATCAATAAGGACGCATAAGGACCTATAAGCATACATAAGGACACATTAGATTCCATAAGGACGCAAAAGGAGCTCTAAGGACCCATAAATACCCATAGTGACGCATGAGAACTTATAAGGACCCATAAAGACCGATAAGGACGTCTAAGAATTTATAAGGACCCATAAGGACCCATTAATATCCAAAAAGAAGAATAAAAACCAATAAGGACCCATAAAAATCCTTTGGAATCCATAATGACGCTTGAGGAACTATAAGTACCCATAAGAACTCATTAGATTCTTCAAGGACGCAAAAGGAATTATAAAAACCCAAAAGGACTCATTAAATTTTATAAGAAAGCATAAGGACTTATAAGGATCCCTAAGGACCCATAAGGACACAAAACGACATATAAGGACCCACAAGGACCCATAAGGATTTATAAAGACACATAAGGACTCATTAAAAACCATAAGGACGAATAAGGACCTATAAAGACGCATTAAGACCCATAAGAACGTATAAAGAGGCATAAGGACCCATGAGGACTCATAAGGACGGATAAAGACCAACATAGACCCATGAGAACCCATTGGAATCAATAAGGACGCATAAAAACTTATATTGACACATTAGGACCCCTAATGACGCATAAAAACGCATAAGGACCTATAAGGACCCATAATGACACATAAAGACGCATAGTGACCAATAAGCACCCATAACGATCCATATGAACGCATAAAGACCTATAAGAACTTATAAAGACACATAGGGACTCATAAGGACCCATAAACACCCATAAAGACTCATTGGAATCCATATGAAGGCATTAGGAATTACAAGGACCCTTAAGGACCCATTAGAATCCATAAAGACGAATGAGGATCGATAAGAACCCACATGAACCCATTAAAATCCATATACACGCATAAGGACCCATAACAAACAATTATGACCCATAAAGACGCATCAGCACCTATAAGAACACATTACGACCCATTAGAATCAATAAGGACGATTAAGGATCTATAAGGACCGGTACGGACACATAAGGACCCAAAAGGAACCATACGGACTCATAACGACGCATAAGGACCCATATAGACACAAAGGAACGCATAAGGACCAATAAGGACATATAAGGACCCATAAGGACGCAAAGAACGAATAAGGACCCATTAGAATCCATAAGGACGAATAAGGATCTATAAAGACCCATTAGGACCCAGGAGGATGCATAAAAACGCATAAGGACCCATGAGGACTTCTAAGAACGAATAAGTATTTGTTAAAACACGATCGTTTATAGTTGGATTCGAACCTAGGTTTTTATGTTCTTTCGTTAACACGTCCATTTACCTTATTTGCATATTACTTTGTGTTGCACATCTTTCATTATTCGCTCGGTACAAACTCTGCAAAGTTGCCTGAAAGACGCGCCGTTTTGCCGTTTGCTGATCACGTTTTTGTAGCAACGTTTTAATTCTAGCACAGTAGTTAAATCAGTTTTATTTTTGGACAGTAGCGTCAAGAGGTTTTTTATTTTATGTTGTTAAATTCGCTCTTTCAGTTTAAAGTATTTTCCGCCCAGCCTGGTAATCTTCGATAAATTTTTGCTAGTCTGGTCTTTTTTATTTGCCTTTTTATTAATAGAAGTTTGTTTTTGGAATCTCCTTTGTTTGCCTCTTAAACGCAAGACCAGACAGTGAAGACCTAGGCATTCCGCTTAGGACACAGCCTTCAATCTATAACAGTACCAACACAGACCCACAAGGACCCATTAGATTCCATAAAAACTCATAAATACTTATATAGACTCATTAGGACCTATATTGACGCATAAGGACGCATAAGGACCTACAGTATAAGGACCCATAAAGACGCATAAGGACAAATAAGGACCCATAAGGACCCATAAAGATGCACAAAATCCTATAACGACCCATAAGGACACATAAAGACGCATAAAAACCAATAAAGACCCATAACAACACATAAGGACACATAACGACCTATAAAAACCGATAAAGACCCATAGGGACTCATAAGGACCCATAAAGGCTTTAATGGGTTCTTATGGGTCCTTATGCGTCCTTATGCGTCCTTATTTGTCCTTATGGGTCTTTATAGATGCTGATTCATCCTTATGGATTCTAATGGGTCCTTTGGGTCTTTATAGTTCTTTATTCTTTTTTGTGTATACTAATGGTTCCTTATGGTTTTTAACGATCCTTACGAGTCCAAATGGTTCCTTATGGGTTTTATAGTACCTTGTGCGTGCTTATGGGTCCTTTATGGGTCCTTATTGGTCCTTATTCCCCCTTATGTGTCCTTATGAGTCCGTATGCGTCTTTATGGGTCCGTATGGTTCCTTATGCATCTTTAAGCGTCCTTATGGGTCTTAATGAGTCCTTCCAAATTCTACTTCGACTTTATAGGGTTTTAAGGGTGCTTATAAGTCCTTATGCGTCCTTATGTGTCCTTATGGGTCCTTGTAAGTCTATAAGCAACTTTATGGGTCCTTATGGGTCCATATGCGTCTTTATAGGTCCTTTTGCGTCTTTATTTGTCCTTATAAGTCCTGATGCGTCCTTATGGATTCTAATGTGTCCTTATGGGTTCGTATAGGTCCTTAGTAGTCTCTATGGATTCTAATAGGTCCGAATGGGTCCTAATAAGTCTTTATAGAACCTATTGCGTCCTTATGGGTCCTAATGGGTCCTTGTGGGTCCCCTATGTGTCTATATGGATTCCAGTGAGTCCTTATCGGTCTTTATTCGTCCTTGTGGATTCTAATTGGTCCTTATGTGTTTTCATGGGTCCTTATGAGTCCCTATGGGTTTTTAAGAGTTCTTATAGGTCTTTAAGCGTCCTCATATGTTCTTGTGTGTCCTTTTGCGTCCCTATGTGTCCTTATAGGTCTTTATAGGTCCTTATGCGTTTTTAAGCGCCCTTATGAGTCCTTAGGTGTCCTTATGGGTAATTATGCGTCCTTATGCAACCTTATAGCTTCTTATGCGTCCTTGTGGGTCCTAATGGGTCTTTATAGGTCTTTATCGGTTCTAATGTGTTCTTATGGGTCCTTCTGGGTCCTCATTGGTCCTTAAGCGTCTTTACGTGTCCTTATCGTTCTTTATTGCTCCTTACTTTTCCTTATGAGTTTTTGTGGGTCCTTATGCAGCTTATGCTTCTTTATCGGTCCTAAAGAATCCTTGAAGGTCCTTATTCGTCCTAACGGATTTTAATGGATCCTTATGGGTCCTTATAATTCCTTATGCGTTTTTATGAGTCGTTATAAGTCCTACTGGGTCTTCATTGGTCCTTATGCATGGTCATAAATTCTAATGGGTCCTAATGTGTCCTTATAGGTCCTGATGCATCCTCATGGGTCCTTATAAGTCCTTATACATCCTTATAGACTTTAATGGGTTCTTATGGGTTCTTATATTTCTTTTTGCGTCTTTATGAATTTCAATGGGTAGTTTTAGGTACTTATAAGTCTTTATTCGTCCTCATGGATTCTAATGTGTCTATATAGGTCTTTACACGTTTTCATGCGTCCTTATGGGTCTTTATCGGTCCTTATAAGTCCTTATGCATCCTTATGTGTTGTTAAAAGTCCTGATGCGTTCTTATGTGTCCTTAATGGTCCCTTTACGTCCTTATGCATCCTTATGGATCCTAATGGGTTCTAATAGGTCTTTATGCGTCGTTATGGATTCTTATGGGTCCTTATGTGTCCTTAATGGTCCTTATGCGTCCTGATGGGTCCTTATAATTTATTATAGGATCCTGTGGATTCTAATGGGTCCATATGGGTCCTTATTGGTCCTTATTCGTCCTTATGAATCCTGATGGTTCCTTATGCGTTTTTATGCGTCCTTATGGGTCCTAATGGGTCTTTGTATGTCCTTGTTCGTCCTTATAGATTCTAATGGGTCCCTATGGGTCAAGATATGTTTTTAGTCAATGTGATGGATTCCAATGGGTTTTTATGGGTCCATTTAGGTCTTTGTGCGCCATTATGGATTTTAATAGGTTTTTTCGGGTCCTTATTCGCCCTTATATATGCGTCCTTGTTTGTCTTTATGGGTCGTTATAGGTCCTAATGCGTCCTTATGGATTGTAATGAGTCCTTATGAGTCCTTATAGATCCTTATTTGTCGTTGTGGATTCTAACGGGTCCTAAAGTGTCTTTATAAGTCTATATGCAGCCTTATGGTTGCTTATGGGTCTTTATGCGTCTATATGGACTGTAATGAGTGCTTATGGGTCCTTATAGGTCCTTGATCATTTTTATGGATTCTAATGGGTCTTTATGGGTCCTTGAATATCCTTATTCGTATTTACGAATTCTAATGGGTTCTTATGGGTTTTTATAGGTCCTCATGCGTCATTATGGGTCCTTATGAATGCTTATAGTTCCTTTTGCATTTTTATGACTTTTATTTGGTCTTTTTGGGTCTATATAGTTCCTTATTCGTCCTTATGGATTCTAATGGGTCCTTAAGAGTCCTTACAGGTCCTTATGGGTCCTTATGGATTCTAATGGGTCCTTACGCTTTCTTATGGATTCTAAGGTGTTCCTAAGGGTCTATATGGGTGGTTAGGAGTCCCTATGAGTTTTTATGGTGTTTTTATGCGTCCTCATCTGTCTTCATAAGTCTTTAATCGTCCTTATGGATTCTAATGGGTCCTTATGGGTCCTTACAGAACTCTATGCGTTTTTAAGAGTCCTTATGGATTTTTATAGGTCCTTATGCGCCCTTACGGATTCTAATGAGTCATTATGGGACCTCATAGGTCTTTGTTCGTCCATATGATTCTACTGGGTCCTTATGGGTCCTTATAAGTCATCATGCGTCATTATGGTTTCTAATGGGTCCGTAAGGGTCCTTATGGGTCCTTATGCGTCCTTGCTGACTCTAATGGGTAGTTATGGGTCCTTATAGGTCCTTAATCGTCCCTATGGATTCCAATGTGTCCTTATGGATCCTTATGGGTTTTTATGGGTCTTTTTGCGTCCTTGTGGATTTAAGTGGGTTTTCATAAGTCCTTATGGGTCCTTAATCGTCCTAATGGGTCCTTATGGATCTTTATAGTTCCTTATCCGTCCTTATGAATCCTCAAGGGTCCTTATGCGACTTTATGCATCCTTATGGGTCCTAATGAGTTTTCATAAATCTTTATTCGGCTATATGGATTTTAATGGGTCCTTATGCGTCCTTTTAAGTCCTTATGCGTCCTTATGGAAACTTATGAGTCCTTATGGGTGCTTATGCGTTTTTACAGATTCTAATGGGTCCTTGTGGGTCTTTAAAGTTCTTTTTGCGTCTTTATAGATTCTAATGCGTCCTTATATGTCCTTGTAGGTCCTTATTCATTTTTACGGATTCTAATGGGTCCTTATATGTCCTTATGCGTCCTTATGGGTCCTTATGGGTCCTTATAGTTTCTTTTGCGTCCTTATGGGTCCTTACAGATCCTTATTCTTCCGTATGGAATCTAACGGGTCCGTATGGGTCTTTATAAGTTCTAATGCGTGCCTATGGATTCCAACTGGACCTTTAGGGTTCTTAAACAACATTAGCCGTCCTTATCGGTTTCTATGGGCCTTTATAGGTCTTTTCGCGTCTTTATGGGTCTTCATGTGTCTTTATATGTCCTTATGCGTCCTCATGGGTCTCTATGCGTGTTTATGCATCCTTATGGATCCTAATGACTTTTTATCGGTCCTTATTCGTCTGTATGGATTTCAATGGGTCCTTATAGGTGTTTATGCGTCCTTATGGAAACATGGGTTTTTATAGGTCCTTATGCGTCCTTATGGGTCCTTATGTGTCTTTGTGGGTGCTTATGCGTCTTTACAGATTTCAATGGGTCCTTGTGGGTCTTTGAAGTTTCTTTTGCGTCCTTTTGGATTCTAATTTGTCCTTATATGTCCTTGTAGAACCTTATTTGTTTTTACGGATTTTAATGGGTCCTTATAGGTTTTTATGCGTCCTTCTAGATTCTAATGGGTCTATGTATGAATCTTTATTGGTCCTTTTGCGTCCGTATGGTTGCTTATGGGTCCTTTTAAGTCCTTACGCGTTTTTATGGGTCCTTATTGGTCCTTGTTTTTTTCTTATGAGTCTTTATGGGTCTTAATGAGTTGTTGATCTTCCTTTCGGGTCCTAATGGGTCCTTATAAGTCCTTATTCGTCCTTATGGATTCTTATGCGTCCTTATGGGTCCTTATAGGTTTTTATGCGTTGTTATGGATCCTTATGGGTCCTTATAGGTCTTTATGCAACATTAAAGGTTCTAATGGGTCCTCATAAGTCCTTTTGCGTCCTTATGGGTCCTTATAGTTCCTTTTGCGTCCGTATAGATTCTAATGGATCCTTATGGGTCTTTATACGTCCCTATTCGTCCTTATGGATTCTAATGGGTCCTTATATTTTCTACTGCGTCCTTATGGGTCCTTATGAGTAATTATAGTTCCTTTTGCGTCCGTATGGATTCTAGTGGGTGTTTATGGGTCCATATAGGTTCTTATTCGTCCTGATTGATTTCAATGGGTCCTTATGTGTCCTTACAAGTCCTTATGAGTCTTTATGGATTCTGATGGGTCTTTTTGGGCTTTAAAGGTACTTAATTGTCCTTATGAATTCTATTGTATCCTTTGGGTTTTTATGTGTTTCTATGCGCTTTTATTGGTTATAATGGGTCTTTATAAGTCCTTATTCGTCCTTATGGATTCTAATGCTTCATTATGGGTCCTTATGGGTTTTTATGCGTTTTTCTAAGTCCTAATAGGTTTTTAAGGGTCTTTATGCACCCTTAAGGATTCTAATCGGTCCCTTTGGGTCCTTATAAGTCGTTATGCGTCCTTATAAGTCTTCAGGGTCCTATTAGGTGCCTTGGATTTTAATGGATCCTTATGCGTCTTATTGGTCCTTATCCAGTCTTATGGGTCCTCATGAATTCTTCTGCGTCATTATGCATTCTTATGGGTCCTTGTAGGTCCCTATGCAACTTTATGGGTCCTTATGGGTTTTTAAAGATTTTTATGCGGCATTATGGATTCTAACCAGTCCTTGTGAGTTCTTATAAATCCTTATTCGTCCCTATGGATTCCAAAAGGACCTTATTTGTCCTTATAAATCTTTATGCAACATTATGGGTCTTTATCGGTTCTTACAAGTCCTTATGTGTCCTTATAGGTCCTTATGCGTCCTTATTGGTCCTTAATCGTCCTTATGGTCCTTATTGGTTCTCATGGATCATTATGGATCTTGATGTGTCCTTATAGGTTATTATGCGTCTTTATGGAATCTAATGGGACGCATAAGGACGCGTAAGGACCCATAAAGACACATAACGACACCAAAGGACCAATAAAGACACATAACGACCCATTAAGAGTCATAAGGACATATAAGGACCCATTAAATACTGCAAGGAAGAATAAGGACCCATAAGGACCCATTACTATCCATCAGAATAGATAGGGATCTATAAGGACCCATTAAATTCCATAAGGACACATAAGAACCTATAGAGACCCATAAAGACCAATAAGGCGGCATAAGGACTTATAAGTCCCCATTAGGACACCTTAGAATGCATAAAGACGCATAAGGACCTGTAAGGACTCATAAGGACCCATAAGGACGCATAAGAAAAAAGAACCTATAAGAAAAAATATAGATGCGTAAAAACTTATAAGGAACCACAAGGACCGTTAAGGACGCATGAGAACCTATAAGGACCCATAAGGACCCATTAGAATCCATAAGAACGCATAAAGATTTATAAGGACCCAAAAGGACCATTTAAAATCCATAACGACGCAAAAGGAACTACAAAAACCAATAAAGACCCATAAGGACTCATTGAAATCCATAAACACCTAAAAAAAACCATAAGAACGCATCAGGATGCATAGGGACCAATAAGGACCCATAAGGACCGATTAGAATCCATAAGGACGAATAAAGACCTATAAAGACTCATTAGGACCCATAAGGACGCATAAGGACCTATAAAGAAACATAAGGATGAACAAGGACGCGTAAGGACCTATAAGGACCCTTAAGGACCGATATGGACGCACAAGGACTTATAAGGACCCATAAAGTCCCATTAGAAACCAAAAGGGACGAATAAGGACTTATAAGGACCCATAAGGACCCATTAGAATTCTTAACAACGAATAAGGATTTATAAGGACCCAAAAGGACCATTTAGAATCCATAAGGACACAAAAGGAACTGTAAGGACCAATAAGGACCCATATCGACCTATTAAAATCCATAAGCACCTGAAACAACCCATAAGGACCCATCAGGACGCATAAAAACCATTAAGGACCCATAAGATCCCAAATAAATCTATAAGGACGCATAAGGACTTATAAGGACCCATCAGGACCCATTAGAATCCATAAGGACGAATTAGGACATATAGGGACCAAAAAAACCCATTTAAAATCAATAAGGACGCAAAGAGAACTGTAAGGACCAATAAGGACCCATATCGACCTATTAGAATCCATAAGCACCTAAAACGATTCATAAGGACCCATCAAGACGCATAAAAACCAATAGGGACCCATAAGGACCCATTAGAATCCATAAAAACGCCTAAAGATCTATAAGAACTCATTAGGACCTTTAAGGACGCATAAAAACGCATAAGGACCTAAAAGGACTTATAAGGACGCATTAATACAATTAAGGTCACATAAGGACCCAAAGCGACGCATAAAGACCTATAAGGACCCATAAGGAAACATTAGGACGCATAAGGACTGATAAAGACCCATAAGGACCCATAGGGACTCATAAGGACCCTCAAAGACTCATTAGGACCCATTAGAACCTATAAGGACGCATAAGAACCTTTAAAGACCCATAAGGACCCATTAGAATTCATAAGGACGAATAAGGACCTTTGAGGGTCTCATAAAAACCCATAAAGACTTACTACGACCCATTAGAACCTATAAGGACGCATAAGAATCTTTAAGGATCCACAAGGACCCATTAGAGTCCATAAGGACGAATAAGGACCTATAAGGATCCATAAGGACAGATTAGAATCCACACGGACGTAAAAGGAACTATAAGGACCAATAAGGACGATTAAGGACTTATAAAGACCCCTAAAGACCCATTAGACTACATGAAAACGAATAAGAACCAATAAGGACGCATAAAGACCCATAAGGACGCATAAGGACCTATAAAGAAACATAAGGATGAACAAGGACGCGTAAGGACCTATAAGGACCCATAAGGAAATTTGTTGTTTGAATGCATAAAATTTGTTGTTTGAATGTTCTTTTGGAAAACCTCTGCATAGTCGTTAATGAGCGTGTTTTGTAAAGCAGGTGCTTCTTTTTGTGAAGCGCTAGTTTTCAGCTCGAGTGCCGGGATTTGCTCAACCTTTGAGGCGTCAGTCGAGGTTGATTGCATGTTGTTTTTTTGGTTTCTGGATGACGTATTGTTTTGTCATTCAGTGAATGCACAACTGCAAATGTTTCTGCGCAAGGTTTGGCAGTTTTGCTTGCCTTCTCGCATGACTGACATTCAGCTGGTGAGACATCGAAATCGGGGAGTTGCGACTCTGTTTGTGTTTCAACTGAGACTTTTGTTGTTTTAACTGTGTTTTGTCCTTTTTCGAGAGACAGTGGAGTGGGACCATGCTTGGTAGAAGGCTCTATTTTACTTTGTTGGACGGCGGAAGCTGAGTTGGCTTCCCTATCCAGCCGTTGCGATTTTAGCTCGAAGTTTGTTTCTCTAATGTTTGGGTTGGCGAATTCAAGTTCAACATTGAGCGTTTCTTCGAAAGGTGCCATATCAGTCTCGTGCTGCTCAATGATGGGAGGGTGAGAAACAAAAGGTTGTGAGCAATGTTCGAAACCAGTAGTGATTGCAGCGTCTGCTCTGCTACTCGTATCCTCGTGTGGGGGATTGAACTCAGATCTTTCGGGTTCACTTAAACGTTTGTTTTTAACGTCTACCTGAAAGCTGTGAAAGGTTAAAAAGTCACAACCGATTATTCCAAACGGAACATCAGCAACCCTAAATACCCAGGGATAGGGCTGTAAGTGGCCCAAGTCCACATCTAACTTTGTTAATCCCTGGACTGTTAATCGTGTGTGATTGACTGCCAGAAGGTCTTGTGGTCCGTTGTAAGTCTCAGAGTCAAAGGTTTGTGGGAGCAAACTTACTGTTGATCCTGTGTCGACTACAAATGTGATGTTATTGGTTTTATCGTAAATAGTAAAGAGTGGGCCGGTGTTTACTTCCGATTCGACGCCGCCGACCCACGAAGTCGAATCCGGAAGTTTTTTTGTTGCTAAAAATTGCTGTTTTGGTTGTAAGTATTGAATCTGGGCCTGTACATTTGTCGGGGAGCGTCATTAAATCTGTTGTAGAAAGGAGGTCGGCTATTGTAATAATTTGTTCTGTAGCCTCCAGGTTGTCGAGGCGTGTGTTGCGTAGTCGTGTTAGGGGCCTGAAGTGTCTCGATAATTTTGTTTAGTTTTTGATCAAAAATTTCGTTTATTAACTGCTGCTGTGCGTCGGTTTAGTTTGAGGTTTGGGATAGTGCTGCTACAACTTCGTCGGCACGTAGGGCCAAGACATCAAGGTTCGTCTCTAAGTTTGCCGCCAGAATGGTTCGAGCTTGCTGAGGAAGCTTATCGAGAAAAAGCTTTTTAAGAACAGCATTGGTTTGTGCATTATTGGCGTCATATGCTTCCAGTAATTGACGCATTTCGCTTAGCATTTCACTAGGCTTGCGGTCGCCTAGTTCAGTTCAATTAAACAAAATATCCAAGCGGTCGTTTTCATTTAGTTTGCAGGCTTTTATCAGGGCCTTTTTTATATCTTGGTACGGGTAACTAGTGGGTGATCGAACAACATGTTGAATTTTTTGGATCATTTTAATGTCAAGGGCTCCTAGGACTAAAGAAAAACGTTTGTGTTCGTTGAAAGTGCCGTTCGCTGTGAATGCATGTTCTGCTGTAGAAAACCAGAGCTCTACGTTTGATTCCCAAAAGGGCGGTAGAGAAACGTTGGCTGAGTGAGTGAACGGCGCGGGTTGCTGGTTTAGCCAAGGAGAGTTTGACTGGGGAGGTTGTCTAGAAACATAATGCGCATTGGGAAATGTTAGTGCCTGATTTAATTGGGGAAAAGTTTGAGGTGAAGGCAAGTTTCGTGCCCAAGTTTCAAGACCAGAAAGATTTTGTTCGGCATTGGTGGTAGTTGGAATGGGCGGGGAGCGGGTTGGTTGATTTAACGAAATGATGGGTTCGTTGCATGTAGAAGTGGTCGGTGCATAGGGTTCGATAGGGGGATGTTGCAGAAATTCATTTTCATACTGGTCTTCCGAGGCCAGCAAATTTTCTACAGTCGGAAGGGCGGTGCATAAGTTTTGAGGAGAACTTGAGAGTGCTACAGTGGGCTCGGGGTGTGTTAGAGAAAAGTTAGTGGTGGGAGGGTTGGGTGGATTCACCGATGGGAATGTTGAGATAGGGGGTGATAACTGGATATTTTGCGAGGTGCTGGTTGGTGATGGGAGAGAGTTAGTTGTGGGGATTATTGCGTCTTGTAGGTTGGAGGTACTTGGGGTTGGAGTGGTCATAGGTTTTAGTTTTGAAGGTTTTTGTTTCGTGGAACGTTTTCTCAAATTATGCGGTATTATTGGTAACTTGTGCATTACCGGGTGAGCGGGTTTTGAAAAGTTTACACATAAATTAGCAAAACTATTTACAGGTAAACATGCGAAAAAATTTTTACAGGTGAATAAGCAAAACTTTTACTGGTAAATATGCGAGAAAAATGAATTAAAAGTCTGTACCGTTTTTTTGTCAGAAGTCTCTTCTTCAGGTTTCTTCAGGTTTCCGGTTTCCGTTTCTGGTCACTCGAACAACGCTTCTTTGAATAGCTGGGCAGTTTTGAAAAACGTACGAATAGTTTTGAAAAGTTCTTGTCCTGTTTTGGAACTCTTCACTCGAATTCTTTAGCGAACTCTTTTCGAGAGGTTGAGCAATTATCAGCTTAATATTACTGTTTCACTTCTCACTTTTTTTTTTTGAATGTTCTGAAAGTTTCTTGCTGAAGCTTTGGTTCAGCGCAGACTCACTCGGGGCACCAATTTAGTGAGTTCGTGCGCAAACGAGTCTCAAAACCAACGTAATTGTTTATTGTCCTCACACGTAATAACTCAATTAATTTTTAACACAGCGAAGCAGCGGTATATATATACAGCAAGCAAACAAAGAAAAGCGAAAACAAAGACACGGTAATTAAATTCCTTTTGTCTTGCAATATCCGCTCATTATGCAATACCGCCCATTGCAGTGAGCGGTATGTGCCAACAACCGGACACCGCAGACAAAACACAAGGATAAATATATTAATTAATGGCTTGGCCACCACAAGTGCTTATGGGTCCATTAAGGTCCTTATTTGTCCTTATGGGTCCTTATTGATCCTTATAGTTTTTTTACGTCCGTATGAATTCTAATGTGTCATTATGAGTCGTTATAGGTCCTTATTCGTTCTTATGGATTCTAATGGGTGGTCCTTAAAGGTCCCCGTAAGTTCCCATGCGTCCTTATAGATTCTAATGTGTCTTAATGAGTTATTATGGGTCCTTATGAGTTCCTGTGGGTGCTTATGAGTCCTTAGATATCGTAATGCGTCCTTTTGGGTCTTTATGGGTCCTTATTGGTTCTTATGCGTCCTTATGTGTCTTTTTGTGTCCTTATAGGTCCTTAAGCATCTTTATGGGTTGTTATGGTTCCTTATTGTTCCTTATGGGTCCTATTGCTTATGGGTCCTATTGTTCCTTATGCGTCTCTATGGGTCCTTATAGGTCCTTATGCGTCTCTATGGGTCCTAATGAGTCATTATCGGTTTTTTTTGGGTCCTTATGGATTCAAATGGGTGCTTATTGGTCTCTATTGGTCCTTATCCGTCCTTATGAATCCTCATGAGTTTTTATGTGTTTTTATGCGTCCTTATGGGTCCTAATAGGTAATTATAGGTCCTTATTCGTCCTTATGGATTTTAACTGATTATTATGGATACTTATAGGTCCTTATGCGTCCTTATTTGTCCTTATGGGTCTCTGTAGGTCTTTATGTGTCCTTATGGATTGTAATGGGTGCTTATGGGTCCTTATAGGTCCTTATTCCTTTTGATGGATTCTAATAGATCTTTAAAGGTCCTTATATGTCTTTATGCGTCCGTATCGATTCTAATATGTCCTTATGGGTCCTTATGTGTCCTTATTCGTTTTTACTGATTCCAATTGGTCCTTATAAGTCCTTATGCGTCTTTACGGGTCTTTATGAGTCCTTATTGGTCCTTATGCGTCCTTATGTGTCCTTATACGTTTTTATGCGTCACTATGGGTCTTTATGGGTCCTTATGTTTTTCTAAAGATCCTTATGCGTCCTTATGGATTCTAATGGGTCCTTATGGGTCCTTGTAGATCTTCATTCGTCCCTATGGATGCTAATGGGTCCTATGGGTCCTTATAAGTCCTTATGTGTTTTTATGGGTCCTAACTGGTCCTTATGGGCGTTTATGCGTTTACATGGGTCTTTAGAGGTCATTATAGGTCCTTATGCGTTCTTATTGGTTTTTATGTGTTCTTATTGGTCCTTTTCCGTCTTTATGAGTCCTTGTGGGTATGTATGC
The DNA here is from genome assembly GCA_963965965.1 of Trididemnum nubilum. NCBI lineage: Eukaryota > Metazoa > Chordata > Ascidiacea > Aplousobranchia > Didemnidae > Trididemnum > Trididemnum nubilum. The sequence continues at coordinate 42,736 of OZ014489.1, read as the reverse complement.
GTCCTTATGCTTCCTCATGGGTCCTAATCGGTCCTTATACGTCCTTATGCATCCTTATGGATTCTAATGGGTCCTAACAGGACCTTATGCGTCTTTATGGGTCGTTATGAGTTCTTAAAAATCCTTTTGCGTCTTTATAAATTCTAATGGGTTTTTATAAGCCTTTATAGTTCCTTAGGCGTACTTATCGATTTTAACGTGTCCTTATGGGTCCTTATAGCTGCTTATTTGTCCTTACGGATTCTAATGGGTCCATAATAGGACTTATACGGACCCATTAGAATCCATAAGGATGCATCAAGACCTATAAAGACCCATAAGGACCCATTGGAATTCACAAGGACGCATAAGGACTTGTAAGGACCCATAAGGACCTACAAGGAAGCATAAGGACGCAAAAGGACCTACAAGGACCCATAACGACGCATAAGGATCTATAAGGACGCATTAGGACCCATAATGACACATATAGAAGCATAAGGAACCATAAGGACCCATAGGGACGCATAAGGACTATAAGGATCCATAAGGACCCATGAGGACGCATACGGACCCATAAGGTCACATAAGAAAGCATAAGGACCAATAAGGACCCATGAGGTTGAATAAAGACCTATAAGGACCCATTAAAATCCGTTAGGACAAATAAGGACTCATATGGATGCATAAGGACCCATTAGAATCCATAAGGACGCATAAGGACCTAAAAGTAGCCATAAAAACTCATTAGAATCCATAAGGACGCATAAGGACCTCTAAGAACCCATAAGAACCAATAAGGATATATAAGGACCTACAAGGTTTTATACGGATCCATAAAGGAGCATAAGGACCTTTGAGGACACTTAAGCACCCATAACAACACATAAGGACCTATAAGGACCAATAAGGACCCAAAAGGACGCATGAGAATTTATAAGGACCCACAAGGACTCATAAAGATGTATAGGGACCCATAAGGACGCATAAAGACATATAAAGACCAATAATTACCTATAGGGACTCATAAGGACCCATAAAGACCCATAAGGACCCATTAGCATCCATAAGGACGCATTAGAAACTATAAGGACCCTTTTTAATCCATAACGAGAAATAAGGACCGATAAGGAACCTTAAGGACCCACTAGAGTCTCTATAGACGCATAGGGACGCTAAAGAAACAATTAGGTCGCATAAGGACCTATTAGGACCCATTAGGACCCATAAGAACGCATAAGGAACAATAAAGACTCATAAGGACGCATAATGACCAATAAGAACACATAAGGATTCATAAGGACGCATAAAGATTTATAAGGACCGATAAGGACACATAAGGACCAATAAGGACTATTAAGGACCCATAAAAACGCATAAAGATTTATAAGGATCCATGAGGACCCATAGGGACTCCTAAGGAACTTTAAAGAAGTTTAAGGACCCATTAGGACCCATGAGGACGAATAAGCACCGATAATTACCCAATAGGATCCATTAGAATCCATGGGGACGAATAAGGACCTATACGGACCCATAAGGACCGATTAGATTTTATCTTTTTGAACCTGATTATAATTTATTTCTCGAGACTTAGAATGTCTTTTTTTTCTCCCTTGCTGTGTATGAGCGGACATGAAACACAATGAATCGGTGCTAAAAGTTGGGCATGTTTACAGACAGTGGCTGCTACTGAATGCCAGTTTAGTTCCAATGTTTTATAAGTGTGCAGCTGCTTGTGCTTCCTTTAATTTGATTTCCTGTGTCTCTTCCGTTTCTCTTGCTTATCAATGTCAATGGCGCTTGCAAGGTCTGATGATGGAGATCTGCAGGATTTCCTTTGTTTGAGTCAGGCAGCCACTCCCTTTTTTCGTGACCAGGACGAACTTACTGACAATATTTTTAGGGATTTAACAAGCAAGATTAGAAATTGTGAATATCTTGATTCTAGTTGTAAAACTTTAAACCCTGAACCCAAAAATACTTTGTTATTACTTTATGTCAATGTACGCTCATTGCATAAAAATTTTGACTTGTTTTACAAATTTATTGACTCACTAAACCAACCTCCTCACATTATCTGTTTGTCTGAAACCCGCATTAAGCATGAACCTCTCATTAATATTCAATTAAATAACTACAGCTTTATTCATGCAAACAGCAAAACCAATGCAGGAGGCGTTGCAATGTACATTCATGATAGTGTGAAATTCGAAGTTTCCCCAAAGCAATATGAATTAGCCAACGCTGAATCTTTGTGGATCTCTGTCTCCGATAGCAATCAAGCATCTTCTTATATAGTGGGGATCATTTATAGACACCCCACTACAAGTGACGTTGATGTCTTCATTGAGGAATTGTCAACTTGCTTAACTAATTTTAGTAATAATAACTCAACTTTTTACATTCTGGGTGATTTAAACATCGATTCTTCCTCAATTAATCGATCCCCATCAGCTAAAAGATTTCTGAATATGTTGCTTTCTTGTGGCGCTTTTCCTCTTATTACAAAACCAACCAGAATAACGGATAATTCGGCAACAATTATAGATCACATAATAACTAATGATTATGAACACTGCATCATTCCTGGTATCGTGAAGACAATTGAAATTAGCGACCACTACCCTATATTACGTTAAATTAACGCGATACGATCTTCTCGAGAATCGGAGTCTCGACAATCCTTTTATCGCGATAAATCAAAATTTAATCCGAATGTTTTCAATGATAATATGAACAATAACTTAAATGATTTTTTCATCCAATTACCTTCTATAACTAACGAAAACTTTAATGAAATATTTAACATGTTTGTAGACCAAATAAGGCAAGTTGTCAACAAACATGCCCCTTTGAAAAAGGTCTCTCGAAAGCAAAAAAGACTGCAGAAAAAACCTTGGTTGACAACAGAACTTCTGAGTTCTATTAATATGAAACGCAAATTGTATAAAACTCATTTTTTAAATGGAAATCCCGTGCAAAAGATATTTTATAAGAAATTTTCGAACAAAGTGACAAAAATGAAATCCCGCGCCAAACATCTTTATTACGAAAAGGAACTGCTGAACCATAGTGGAAATCAAAAAAAAACCTGGGAAACTTTAAAATCACTCTTACCCAATACTGACAGATTAAAAAAAATGTTTAATGGACAAAACTGCGATCCAACCAAACTATTCCAAAAAGCGAATCAATTTAATAATTTCTTCTGCTCTGTTGGGGAAGATTTAGCTAAAAAAGTTTCTTTGTTTCAAACAGTAGACTACTCGTTATATTTAAGACATCGTGTTCTAAATTCTATTTTTTTTGAACCTCCAACAGCTAATGAAATTATTGCCTGTATTGGTTCTCTCAACACAAACAAAGCTGTAGGTTATGACAACATTCCTGCTTATTTTCTGAAAGTGGCTACACCCATTATTGCTCCTTACCTATGCTTTTTAATTGATTATGCTTTTTTAAATGGAATTTTTCTTGATAACTGCAAAATTGCTAAAGTTGTTCCCATTCATAAAAAAGGGAAAAAAGATAATCCAAGCAACTTTAGGCCGATCTCAATTTTGACTTGTATATCAAAAGTAATTGAAAAAATGATATTAAACGAGTTTTTTCTTTCTTATCAAAAAATAATGTTCTAGCCCCACAACAATATGGGTTTCAAAAAAATATTTCTACTATTCATGCAATCTTAGAACTTTTAACGGCCACTTACGACAATATCAATGCAAACAATTATACGGGAATACTGTTTCTTGATTTAACGAAAGCATTTGATACAGTCTGTCATCAAATTCTTCTTGCTAAACTACAGCATTATGGTATCCGTGGTCCAAGTCTTCAACTAATAAAATCGTTCCTGGAAAGAAAACAATTTGTTTCAATTAATGGTGCCAATTCAGATCTACAACATAATAGCTTCGGCGTACCTCAAGGTTCAACGCTTGGTCCTTTACTTTTCTTGATTTATATAAACGACTTACCTAATGCTGTCCTGGGTTCTACATCACTTTTTGCCGACGATACCTGCCTTATGTTAAGGAATTCGAATCTCTTGACCCTACAAAATGATTTAAACTCTCAAGCCTCCTGTTTAAATAAATGGTGTAAATCTAACAAATTGACCATCAATCCACAAAAATGTCACATTCTTGCAATTTCTCCAAAATCGAACAAAAATGTAACTGACTTTTTATTAAACTTGATGGAATCGTTATTAGGGCTGAAAATAGTGTTAAATATCTAGGAATCAATCTTGACTTTTGAACTTTCGCAAGCACATTGAAGTTATTGAAAATAAATTGTCTAGGTCCTTAGCTATATTGTTTAAACTAAATCCAGTATTACCTCAAAATGCGCTTTTAAAATTATATTATGCTATTGTTCATCCTTATTTGATTTACGGACTAGTTGCCTGGGGTTCAACTTTCCCTTATTACACAGAAAAACTTAACATATTACAAAATAAAGCGGTTAAACTAATCGGTGGAGGAAATTACCTCGATAGGGCTACACCATACTATTCAAAACTGAACATTTTAAAACACCCCGACTTATATAAACTTGAAATTGCCAAATTCGTACATAGATTTATGCATAACACTCTTCCACAATCCTTCTCTAATTTTTTTACAAAGGTAGGTCAAGTCAGCACTCGTACAACAAGATCTTCTTCTAACCCCAACAATTTATATATGCCTTGCAATAAAACTAAAAAGATTCATCGAAGTATCAAATATCAAGGTGTAAAAGTTTGGAACTCAATTCCAGTTGAAATTCAAAATCTACCCAAGTCACGCTTTAAAATTAAATTAAAATCACTTTAATGCAAGCTTATCTCAAAGAAATAAATTGATTTTATCTTGAACATTTGCAGTAAACTGGTCAGCATTCAACCTGGTCACTACCTTCTATCCATCTGTTCCATATTAAACCGTTAAAAAGCAATTCCAGGTGGCTGCTTCACTTCAAGAAAAAGAGAGTCTCTTCGAAGCCTCCCTGTTTCCATTCATGCACCTAACTTGCTTGTCAAACTCTTCCCTTTGTTTTTTGTTTGTTTTTGTTTTTTTTGACGCGAGTGGCGACAAATAAACTTCGGTTATCTGTTATCTGCGATGCGTCCTTATGTGTCCTTGTGGGTTCTTATAGTTCCTTATGCGTCCTTATGATTTCCGGTGAGTCTTTATGGGTCCTTATAAATCCTTATGCTTCTTTTTGGGCCCTTATGCGTCCTTATGCGTCCTTATGAGTCCTGACGAATCCTTGAAGGTCCTTATGCGTCCTGATTGGTCCTTATGAACTTATAAAAATCCTTATGCGTCCCTAAGTGTCGTTATGGGTCGTTATAAATCCTTATGCGACCTTAAGAGTATTTACAAGTCCTTATGAGTCCTTATGCGTCCTTAATAACTCCATAGGTCCTTATGGGTCAGTATAAGTCCTAATGCGTGCTTATGGATTCCATAGCGTCCTTATGGGTCCTTATAAGTCCTTATTCGTCCTTATGGACTCTAATGGGTCCTTGTGGATCCTCAAAAATTCTTATGCGTCCTTATAGGTTCTAATGGGTCGTAATAAATCTTTATGGGTTTTTATGAGACCCTCAAAGATCCTTATTCGTCCTTATGAATTCTAATGAGTCCTTATGGGTCTTTAAAGGTTCTAATGCGTCCTTATAGGTTCTAATGGGTCCTAATGAGTCTTTGAGGGTCCTTATGAGTCCCTATGGGTCCTTATGGGTCTTTATCAGTCCTTATGCGTCCTAATGTTTTCTTATGGGTCCTTATAGGTCTTTATGCGTCGCTTTGGGTCCTTATGTGACCTTAGTTGTCATAATGCGTCCTTATAAGTCCTTTTAGGTCCTTATGCGTTTTTATGCGTCCTTAAAGGTCCTAATGAGTCCTTATAGATCTTTAAGCGTTTTTATGGATTCTAATGGGTCCTTATGGGTCCCTATTGGTTTTTATGCGTCTTGATGGGTCCTTAAGAATCGTTTTAGGTGCTTATGGATTCTAATAGGTCGATATGGGTCCTTATTGGTCCTTACAGTTCTCTTTGCGTCCTTATTGATTTTAAATGGGTTTTTTTGGTCCCTAGATGTCCTAATTCGTCCTTATGGATTCTAATAGGTCCTTGTGGGTCCTTATAAGTCCTTATGCGTCCTTATAGATTTATTTGGGATCTTATGGGTCCTTAATGGTTTTTATGCGTCCTGATGGGTCCTTATGGGTTGTTTTAGGTGTTTATGGATTTTAATAGGTCAATATGGGTCCTTATTGGTCCTTACAGTTCCTTTTGTGTCCTTATGGATTCTAAATGGTCCTTTTGGGTCCTTATAAATCCTTATTCGTTGTTAAGTATTTTAATGGGTTCTTATGGGTCCTTATAAGTCCTTATTCGTCCCTTTTGGTTTCTAATGGGACTTTATGGGTCCTTATAAGTCCTTGTGCGTCCTTATCGGTCCTTAAGAGTCCTTATAGGTCCTTACGCGTCCTTGTTCATCCTTATGTTTCTTTATAGGTCCTTATGCGTCCTTATGGGTCCTTATGCGTCCTTATTGGTTCTTATTCGTTTTCATGTAGTCTAATGGGTCTTTAGGGGTCCTTATAGGTCCTTAATCGTCCTTATTGGTCCTTATAGTTCCTTTTACGTCCGTGTGGATTCTAATCTGTCCTTATGGGTCCTTATGGGTCCTTATTCGTCCTTATGGACTCTAATGGGTCCTTGTGGATCCTTAAAAATTCTTATGCGTCCTTATAAATTCTAATGGGTCATAATAAGTCTTTATGGGTTTTAATGAGACCCTCAAAGGTCCTTATTCGTCCTTATGAATTCTAATGGGTCCTTATGGGTCTTTAAAGGTTCTTATGCGTCCTTATAGGTTCTAATGGGTCCTAATGAGTCTTTGAGGGTCCTTATGAGTCCCTATGGGTCCTTATGGGTCTTTATTGGTCCTTATAAGTCCTTATGCTTCCTTATGGGCTTTTATGTGTTCTTATGGGTCCTTTTGCGTCCTTATAGGTTCTAATGGGTCCTTGGGGGGTTTAGAGTTCCTTTTGCGTCTTTATGGATTGCAATGGGTCCTTATGGTTCCTTATAGGTCCTTATTCGTCCTTATAGATTATAAAGTGTCTTAATGGGTCTGTATGCGTCCTTATGGTTCTTATTAGTCCTCATGCGTCATTATATGTCCTAATGTGTCCTTATAGGTCCATATGCGTCCTTATGATTTCTAATGGGTCCTTATGTATCCTTATATGCCTTATGCGTCCTTGTGGGTCCTTATGGGTCGTTATGGGTCTTTATGCGTCCTTAAAGCTTCTAATGGGTCCTTGTGGGTCTTGAAAGTTCTTTTTGCGTCTTTATGGATTTTAATGGGTCCTTATGGGTCCTTATTGTTCCTCATGCGTTCTTATGGATTCTACTGGGTCATTATGGGTCCATATACTGTAAGTCCTTTTGTCGTCTTTACGGATTCTAATGTGTCCTTATGGGTCGTTATAGACTCTTTTACGTCCGTATGGAATCTAATGGGTCCTTAAGGGTCCTTATAGGTCCTCATTCGTCATTATGAGTTTTTGGGGTCCTTCTTGTTGTTTTTGCGTTTTTAGGGATTCTAATTGGCTTTTATGGGTCCTTATAAGTCCTTATTCGTCCTTATGGTTTATAACGGGACCTTATGGGTCCTTATAAGTCCTTATGCGTCCTTAAGTGTCGTTATGGGTTTTTACAGGTCATTATGCGTCCTTATGGATTGTAATGGGTCCTTATGGTTACTTATAAAACCTTATGCGTCTTTAATGTTCCGTATGGGTCCCAATAGGTCCTTATGTGACCTTATGAATTCTAGTGGGTCCTTATGAGTCCGTATAGGTCCTTATTCGTCCTGATGGATTCTGAAGTGTTTTTATGGGTCGTTATAGGTTCTTATGCGATTTTATCTGTCGTTATTGGTCCTTATAGTTCCTTATGGGTCCATATAGATCCTTATAAGTCCTTATGCGTCCATAAGGATTCTAAGGGGTTCATGCGTTCTTATGGGTTCTTATTTGTTGTGATGCGTCCTTATGGATTCTAATGGGTCTTTTTGCGTCCTTATAGGTCTTTGTGCGTCCTTATGGATTTTAGTTGGTTTTTATGTGTGCTTCTGGGTTCTTATGAGTCCTGGTGTATCATTATGGGTCCTTATAGGTCTTTTGGCGTTCTCATAGATTCCAATGGGTCGTTATGTGTCCTTATAGGTCCTTATGCGTCCTTATTAATTGTAATCTGTCATTATGAGTGCTTATGGGTCATTATAGTTCTTTATGCGTCCTTGAGGATTCTAATGGTTGCTATTGGTCCGTATAGTTTCTAATGTATTGTAATGTGTCGTTATGGTTCCTTATGTATTGGAATGTGTCGTTATGGGTCCTTATATGTTTTTATGCGTCCTTACGAGTCCTTCTGGGTCCTTATAAGTTCTTATGCTTCTCTATGAAATCTAATGAGTCCTAAAGGGTACTTACAGGTTTTTATTTGTCGTTATTGATTGTAATGGGTCTTAGTGGGTCTTTATAGGTCTTTATGCGCCCGCATGGATTCTAATTGGTCCATATGAATCTTTTTTGGTGCTTATGCGTCCTTATGCATCGTTATGGGTCCTTATGGGTCCTTATCGGTCCGTTTTCGTTTTTATGGGTGGGTCTTTCTGGTCCTTATAGGTTTTTATGCGTCCTTGTCGGTCCTCATGGGTCCTTATAGATCCTTGTGCGTTCTTATGATCTTTATGGGTCCGTACAAGTCCATATTCGACCTTATGGGTCCGTATTGGTCTTTATAGTTGTTTCTACGTCCGTATAAATTTTGATGTGTTCTTATCGGCTTTATAGGTCCTTCTTCGTCCTTATGGATTCTAATGGGTCTTTATGGGTCCTTTTAGGTTCATTTGGGGCCTCATAACGACGCCTAAGGACTTATAAAGACCCACTAGGATTTATAAAGACGCATAAGGACTCATAGGGACCAACAAAAACCCACAAAGACAGATAATGACCAATAAGGACACATAATGACCCACAAGAACGCATAAGGTCCTATAAGGACCCATTGGAATCCATAAGGACGAACAAAAATCTATAAGGACCCATTAGAATCCATAAAAACATAAAAGATACTATAAAAAGCCACAAGGACCCATATGGACGCATAAGAACCAATAAGGACCCATAAAAACCCATAGAGACGCGTAAAGACTTAGAAAAGACACATAACTACCGATAAGAACGCATAATGACTTATAAGGTCCTATAAGGTCCCATTAGAATCCATAAGGACTTCTGAGGACCGATAGGGACCCAATAGAATCCATAAAGACGCTTAAGGAGCTATGATGACCCATGTCGGCCCATTAGAATCTATCAGGACTTATAAGGACTTATAAGGACCCATAAGGACCCATTAGACTCCATAAAGACGAATAAGGACCTCTAAGGCCCAAAAAGACTCATTAAAATCCATTCAGACGTAAAAAGAACTATAAAGACGCATAAGACCCATTAGATTCCATTCGAACGCATAAGGACACATAAGCACCCATAAGGAACCATAAAGACACATTCGGACCTATAAGAACTGATAAGGACGCTAAAAAACTTCTGTAAGGACTTTTTAGGACCTATTGGACTCGAAGGAAACGCATAAGGACCTATAGGCACCAATAAAGACACAAAAGACCTATAAGGACCCATAAGCACCCTATAAACGCATAAGGACCTATAAGGACCCATAAGTATCCATAAAGACGAATAAGGACCAATAAGGACCCATAAGGACCCATTGCAAGCCATAGGGCCGCACAAGGACTTATAAGGACTCACTAGGAATTATAAGGACGCATAAAGACGCATAAGAGCCAATAAAGACCCACAAAGATGGATAAGGACCAATAAGGACCCATAAGGACCCATTAGAATCCATAAAGACGAATAAGGAGCTATAAGCAACCATACAGACCCATTAGAATCCATTAAAATGATTAAGGACTAATAAGGAACCATGAGGACCAAATTGAATCCATTTGGACGCGAACGCGACTAAGGAATTATAAGGACCCATAAGGACCGATTAGAATCCATTAGGACGCCAATAGAACTATAAGAACACATAAGGACCCACTGGAGTGTATAACAACGCATTAGGACTTGTAAGAACCCATAAGGACACATAAAAACGCATAAGCACCTATACGGACACATAAGAAACTATTAGAATCCGTAAGGTCGCAAAAAAAACTTTAGGGAACAATTACGACGCATACCGATCCACAAGGACGGATAAGGACATATGTATGGACCAAAAAAAACACTTTAGACTCCATAAGGACGAATAAGGACTTATAAGAACTCGTTAAGATCCATTAGGAAGCATAAAAACGCTTAAGGACTCATAAAGACTCACAGAGACGGATAAAAACGAATAAAGACCCATAAAGACCAATAATAATCAATAAAGGCACATAGGGACCAATTAGAATCCATAAAGATGCATAAAGACTTATAAGGACCTATTACGACCCTTAAGGACGCATAAGGACCAATACTAACACATAAGGACCATAAGGACGCATAAGCACATATAAGGACACATAAGGACGCATAAAGACCAATAAGGACCCATAAAAACCAATAAGAACGCATAAAGAACTTTAAGGACCTTTTAGAATCCATAAGGACGAACAAGGACCGACAAGGACCAATAACGACCCATTTGAGTCCAAATAGACACATATGGACATATACGAACTTATAAGGACCCATAAGGACGCATAAAGACTTATCAGGATCCATTAGGACCCATAACGACGTGTAAGAACCCATAAGGAACAATTAGGATGCATATAGACCAATAAGAAGCATAAGGACGCATATGGATGCATAAAAACCCCATATGGACACATAAGGACGCATATAGACCAATAAGGACGCATAATCCCATAAGGACGCATAGAGACATATAAGGACCCATTAGATACCTCAAGGACGACTGAGGACCCATATGAACCCATTAGATACCTCAAGGACGACTGAGGACCCATAAGGACCCATTAGAACCCATAAAGATGCGTAAGGACCTATAAGGACCGATAAGGACGCATAAGGACTTATAAGGACACATAAGGTCTCATTAGAATACATAAATTTGCATGAGGACTTATAAGGACCCATAAGGACACATTACAATCCATAAAGAAAAATAAGGATCCATAAAGAAAAAAACTGTGAGAACCATAAAGACTCACAATGACACGTGAGGACCTATAAGGACCCATAAAGGATACCTAGGCGTCCTTATGTGTCCTTAGGGGTCATTATGGGTCCTTATGGGTCTTCATTGGTGCTTAAGCGTCTTTATAGAGTTTAATGGGTACTCATGGGTCTTTATGGGTTTTTATGCATCCTTATTGGTCCCTATGAGTTCTTATAGGTCCTGAAAGGTCTTTATGGGTTCTAATGGGTCCTTATATATCGTTATGCTTCCGTATGGATTCTAATGGGTCCTAATGGGTCCTTTTAGGTCCTTATGCGTCTTTAAGGGTCCTAATTGGCCCTTATGGGTCCTTATGCGTTTATATGGACTCTAATGTGTCCTTATGGTTTCTTTCCGGTCCTTATTTGTCCTTATGGATTCTAGTGGGTCCCTATGGGTTTATATGGTTGCTAATGCGTCCTTATGGAATCTAATGGGTCCTTATGGGTGTTTATGGGTCTTTATGGGTCCTTATAAGTATTTATGCGTCCTTATGTGTTTTTATGGGTCTTAATTGGTCCTTAAGCGTTCTTATGTGTCCTTATGGTTCCTTATAGATCTTTATGTCACCTTATGCGTCCTTAAACGTCCTTATGGGTCCTAATGGGTCCGTATAAGTCTTTATGCGTCCTTATAGATTCTAATGGGTCCTTATTGGTCCTTATCCATCCTTTTGAGTTCTTGTGTGTCTCTATGGGTCCTTACGCATCCTTATGTGTCCTTATGGGTCTTATAGGACCTTATGTTTGTTTCCTTAAAGATTCTATTGGGTTTTTATGTATACTTATAGGTCCTTATGTGTCCGTATTGTTCCTTATGGGTCCCTATAGGTCATTATGTGTCGTTATGGATTCTAATAGGTGCTTTTAGGTCGTTATAGGTCCTTATTCGTCCTGATGAAATCAATCGGGTCCTGATGGGTCCTTATAGGTCTTTATATATCCTTATGGATTTAAATCGGTCCTTATGGGTTCTTATAAGTCCTTATGCGTTCTTATGTGTCTTTATGTGTCCTGATTGGTCGGTATGCGAACTTATGGTCCTTTATTGATCCTCATGCGTCATTATAGGTCCTAATGTGTCCTTATAAGTTTTTATGCGTCTTAATGGATTCTAATGGGTCCTAATGTGTCCTTATTGGTCCTTATGGGTCCTTATTCGTCTTTATCCGTCTTTACGAGTCCTTATGGGGCTTATGCGTTTGTATGGGTCATTATGAGTCCTTAATCGTCCTTGTTCATTCTTATGGGTCCTTATAGGTCCTTATTCGTCTTTATGCGTCCGTATAGGTCTTAAACGGAACTTATAGGTCTTTATGCGTCCTTATGAATTCTATTGGGTCTTTGTGTGTCCTTATAGGACTTATGCGTCTTTATAGACTCTAATGGGTCCTTATGGGTTTTTATAGTTCTTTTTGCGTCCTAATGGATTAAAATGGGTCCTTGTGGGTCTTTATAGGTCTTTGTTCGTCCTTACAGAATCTAATGGTCCCCATGGGTCGTTATAAATCCTTATTCGTCCTCATGGATTCTTATGGGTCTATATGGGTTCTTATAGCTCCTTATTCGTCCTTATGGATTCTAATGCGTTCTTGTGGGTCCTTATAAGTCTTAATGGATTCTAATGGGACCTTATACGACCTTAGAAGTCTCTATGTGTTGTTATCGGTAGTTAGGGATCTTTATAGGTCCTTACCCATCCTTGTGGGTCTTTATGGGTCCTTATAAGTCTTTATGCGTCCTTATGGGTTTTTATGTTTTTTTATAGTTCCTTTTGGGTTATTATGGCTTTTTATGTGTCCTTATGGGTATTTATTTGTCCTTATTCGTCCATATGAATTGTGAGTTCTCATGGGTCTTTGTAGGTCCTCATGCGTCCTTATGGATTCTAATGGGACCTTATGTGTCGGTATAAGTCCTATACCTTCTTATCGGTTTTTATGGATCCTGATAGGTCCTTACGCGTCCTTATGTGTCCTTATGGGTCCTTATATGTCCTTAAACGTCTTTATGGGTTATTTTGGGTCCTTACAAGTCATTATGCGTGTTTATGGATTGTAATGGATCCTGATGGGTAATTACTGTATAGTTTCTTATGCGTCCTTATTGGTTCTTGTGGGTCCCTATAGGACCTTATCTGCCCTTATTGATTCTAATGGACCCTGATTGGTAATGATAGTTCCTTATGCGTCCCTATTGGTTTTTATGGGTTTTTATAGGACCTTTTGTGTCCTTATGGATTCTAATCGGTCCTTATGTGTCCTTATAGGTCCTTATGCGTTTTTATGGGTCTTTATAGTTCCTTATGAGTTCTTATGCGTCCTTACAGTTTCTAATGTGTCCTTGGGGGTTTTAAAGTTCCTTTTGCGTCCCTGTGGATTCTAATGGGTCCTTATGGGTCCTTGTAGGTTCTTTTTCGTCTTTACAAATTCTAATGGTTTTTTATGGGTCCTTATAGTTCCCTTTGCGTCCTAATGGATTCTAATGGGTGCGCATGGGTCCTTATAAGTCCTAATTTGTCCTTTCAGATTTTATTGGGTCCGCATGGGTCCTTTTAAATCCTTTATCGTTCTTATGGTTTTTAATGGGTCTTTATGGGTCCTCATAGCTCCTCATTCGTCCTTATGGATTTTAATGGGATATTATGGGGCCTTATAAGTCACTATGCGTCTTTATCGTAAGTTATGGGTCTGTATAGGACCCTACGCGTCCTTGTTGGTGTTTATGGGTCTATATAAGTCCTTATGCGTTCTTATAGATTTTTATGGTTTTTTATAGTTCCTTTTGGGTTTTTATGGATTCTAATGGATCCTTATGGGTCCTTATAGGTCCTTATTCGTTTCTATGATATCCAATGGGTCATTATAGGCCCTTATCCGTCCTTATGAGGCTTCATGGGTCCATTTTAGTCCTCATGCATCCTTATGGGTCCTTATGGGTTTTTGTGGGTCCTTATGCGCCTTTATGGATTCTAATGGGTCCTTAACACATTGACTGCCACGCATATTTTAGAAAAATTTACCCCAGGGCCAAATGTTAAAAAGTGGTAGTTAAAGCTAGTATTACCTCACAATTACGTTTTAGCGCAACTAGGGTTTATTGGGAGACGTTTTTAGTTTATTATTTTAATTTTTTTTTGTCACTTAAGTATGACTGACGTGGCCACGAATGAAATTTTACGTCAGTCATTTATGACTGATGCGGCACCATGCGTTGCTCACAATGCACTATACTGTCTTATAAAGTCATTATACGGTTAATCAATTTAGAAACTAGCATAGTTTATTGTCGTTGATTCAGTATACACTGATTTCTGGTTAAACGCTTTTCTTCGATTCTTTGAAGTCACAAAATTCCAAGGAAAAAAGGCTCTTACATATACCTGAGCAAAGACAAGAATTTATACTTTCTTTTATCATTATCAAAGTTTATCATTATCAGACTCCTCTCCATCTTATTCCAGCTCAAGGTCATGTAGAACATCTGTCGATGACTCTCCATCGTTTTGCTCTTCATCATAACTCGAATCCTCATCAGAAATTAAATGCAGCTGCGAATCACCATCTACTAAAGAGTCATCTAAATCACTAAATCTCTAAAATCACTACACTCGCTTTTATCATTGTCAGAACTGTGCAACTGCAAATTAAGATCATTCTCAGTTAAACTTAGTTACGAAAACTTCCATTCCTCCAAATTATTCTTCAATAGATGCTTTTCGCTTGTTGGTTGATGACAAGATGATTGATCACATTGTTTGTGAAACAAATAAATATGCTGATCAAGAAAAAGATGTCCCAAAAGATGATCTTGAGGTTAAGCTTAGGTGCGGCGAGATGATTGCCAAAGAATGACAAGATGGTATTGTTGTACTGAAATGAAGAGATACACGAGAAGTTGGAATTCTCTCAACCAAGCATGCATTCATTATGGCACCAGTACGTTCAACACATTCACATCAATCTACACCCACACTACCATTCACATCATCACAACCGTAAACATCTTCACAGGATTCAGCCCAGGAGCCATCTACATCTGCACAGCCAACCACAACCACAGCACAGCTATCTACATCTGCGCAACCGTCTTCAAGTCACAGCATGCAAGCATTACCAGCTGACAATACTTAAGTGCTAGGCAATAAAGCCGTCGAAGAGCAACAGAAAAGCCCATAGCGAGTTTGGCCTACAACAAAAGCAAATTCGATATAGATAAGTCTGACCAAATGGCATCTTATGCAATGTCTCTAAGAAAAGGATTAAGACGGTATATCGAGCTTACCGTTGAAATTCTTTTAGCAGTCGCTGTAGCAAACGCTTGAATTTTGTGTAGGAAAGCATCTCAGAAAACAATAAAAATTCGTAGTTTCAAAGAAGAATTGAATGATTTTTTGTTGAAGCTAAGTAGCAATATCAGCTAGCTCCTGAGATCTTCTTCTATGAGACTGAGTGCAACACATCACCTCATAACGTGAGTCAACGCTGCTAGAAAACCAAGACAATATTGTAATTCTTGCGACAAGAATTTCAAAGACGAGAAAGGTCGCGCAGTGGCTCGAAAAACTGTCAAACATACAAACACTTACTGTGACAGATGTACTGGTTAACCACAAGCGTGTCCCCTATGTATCGATTTGGTGCTCAATGCTATCTTGAAAGTATTTTAAACAATTGGTTACTGTTTTCAGTTTTTTCGCTTTGCTTCTTTGACTGTTATTAGAAAAAAAATCAGAAAATGATTGTCTCAGTGAAAAAAATTTTTTTTTCAAAAAAGTCCAAAAAATTTTTTGCTTATTTTTTAGAACCAAGCATAGTAGAATGTTCGCAAAAAGCCACGCTTTAAACTACCCATTGGATTTGCCCGTAGCGTCAGGCATTAGTTACTGACGTGATCAAGAATGAAATTTTCGAAGTCAGGCATTTATGACTGACGTGGCCGTAACAGCTACGCTACTGTCAGGAATATAGGACTGACAAAGCAGTCAATGTGTCAAAGGTCTTTATTGGTCCTTATGCGTCCTTATGGGTCCTTATGCGTCCTTATAAATCCTTATTCATCCCTATAGATTCTATGGATCCTTGTGGGTCCTTATAGTTACATTTGCGCCCTCATGGATTTTAATGGGTCCTTATGTGTCCCTATATGTACCTATTTGTCCTCACGGATTCTAATGGGTCCATACGGGTCCTTATAAGTCCTTATTCGTCCATATGGATTCTAATGTGTCCTTATGGGTCCTTGTAATTCCCCTTTGCGTCCTTATGGAATCTAATGGGTCCTTGTAAGTCCTCATGCGTCCTAATTGGTCTTTGTGGATCCTGATAGGTCCTTACGCGTCCTTATGTGTTCTTATGGGTCCTTATATGTCCTGATGCGTCCTTATGGGTCCTTATAGGTCCTTGCAGGTCCATATGCGTCCTTATGGATTCTAATGGAACCTGATGGGTAATTATAGTTCCGTATGCGTCTTTAATGGTTCTTATGGGTCTGTATAGGTCCTTATGTGTCCCTTCGGATTCTAATGGGTCCTTATGGGTCCTTATAAGTCCTGATAGATTCTAATGGGCCGACATGGGTCATCATAGCTCCTTAAGCGTCTTTATGGATTCTATTGGGTCCCTATCGGTCCTCAGAAGTCCTTATGGATTCTAATGGGACCTTATAGGACCTTATAAGTCATTATGCGTTCTTATCGGTAGTTATGTGTCTTTTCTAAGTCTTTACGCGTCTCTATGGGTTTTTATGGGTCCTTATTGGTTCTTATGCGTCCATATGGGTCCTTGTGGCTTTTTATAGTATCTTTTATGTTTTTATGGATTCTAATGGGTCCTTATAGATTTTTGTTCGTCCTTATGGATTCCAATGGGTCCTTATAGGACCTTATGCGTTCTTGTGGGTCATTATGTGTCCTTATTGGTCATTATCTGTCTTTGTGGGTTTTTGTTGGTCCCTATGAGTCCTTATGCGTCTTTATAAATCCTAGTGGGTCTTTATAAGTCCTTAGGCGTCGTTATGAGGCCCCAAATGAACCTAAAAGGACCCATAAAGACCCATTAGAATCCATAAGGACGAAGAAGGACCTATAAAGCCGATAAGAACACATCAAAATTTATACGGACGTAGAAACAACTATAAAGACCAATACGGACCCATAAGGTCGAATATGGACTTGTACGGACCCATAAGGATCATAAGAACGCACAAGGATCTATAAGGACCCATAAGGACCGACAAGGACGCATAAAAACCTATAAGGACCAGAAAGACCCACCCATAAAAACGAAAACGGACCGATAAGGACCCATAAGGACCCATAACGATGCATAAGGACGCATAAGCACCAAAAAAGATCCATATGGACCAATTAGAATCCATGCGGGCGCATAAAGACCTATAAAGACCCACTAAGACCCATTACAATCAATAACGACAAATAAAAACCTGTAAGTACCCTTTAGGACTCATTAGATTTCATAGAGAAGCATAAGAACTTATAAGGACCCAGAAGGACTCGTAAGGACGCATAAAAACATATAAGGACCCATAACGACACATTCCAATACATAAGGAACCATAACGACACATTACAATACATTAGAAACTATACGGACCAATAGCAACCATTAGAATCCTCAAGGACGCATAAAGAACTATAATGACCCATAAGCACTCATAATGACAGATTACAATTAATAAGGACGCATAAGGACCTATAAGGACACATAACGACCCATTGGAATCTATGAGAACGCCAAAAGACCTATAAGGACCCATAATGATACACCAGGACTCATAAGAACCCAGAAGCACACATAAAAACCAACTAAAATCCATAAGGACGCACAAAGACCTATAAGGACGCAAAAGGACCCATTAGAATCCATAAGGACGCATCACAACAAATAAGAACCCATAAGAACGCATGAACCCCTTAGAATCCTTATGGACGCATAAGGAACTATAAGGACCAATAACGACAGATAAAATCGCATAAAACCTATAACGACCCATAAAAACACTTTAGAATCCATCAGGACAAATAAGGACCTATACGGACTCATAAGGACCCACTAGAATTCATAAGGTCACATAAGGACCTATTGGGACCCATACGGAACATTAAAGACGCATAAGGTTTTATAAGTAACCATAAGGACCCATTACAATCCATAAGGACGCATAATGACCTGTAAAAACCCATAACGACACTTAAGGACGCATAAGGACTTATAAGGACCCATAAAAGCCAATTAGAATCCCTAAAAACGCAAAAACAACAAGAAGGACCCCAAAAACTCATAATGACGAATGAGGACCTATAAGGACCCTTAAGGACCCATTAGATTCCATACGGACGTAAAAGAGTCTATAAGGACCCATAAGGACACATTAGAATCCGTAAAGACGACAAAAGGACTTACAGTATATGGACCCATAATGACCCGGTAGAATCCATAAGAACGCATGAGGAACAATAAGGACCCATAAGGACCCATTAAAATCCATAAAGACGCAAAAAGAACTTTCAAGACCCACAAGGACCCATTAGAAGCTTTAAGAACGCATAAAGACCCATAACGACCCATAAGGACCCACAAGGACGCATAAGGCATATAAGGATACATAAGGACCCATTAGAAATCATAAGGACGCATATGGACCTATAAGGACACATTAAGACATATAATGACGCATGAGGACTAATAAGGACCATAAGAACGCATAGAGACCCATTAATACACTCTATAATCTATAAGGACGAATAAGGACCTATAAGGAACCATAAGGACCCATTGCAATCCATAAGGACGCAAAAGGAACTCTAAACCCCCCAAGGACCCATTAGAACCTATAAGGACGCAAAATGACCCATAAGAACACATAAAAACCCATAAGGAAGCATAAGGACTTATAAGGACCAAAAAAAACCCATAAGGACCCATAGGGACTCATAAGGACTCTCAAAGACTCATTAGGACCCATTAGAACCTATAAGGACGCATAAGAATCTTTAAGGATCCACAAGGACCCATTAGAGTCCATAAGGACGAATAAGGACCTATAAGGACCCATAAGGACAGATTAGAATCCACACGGACGTAAAAGGAACTATAAGGACCAATAAAAACGATTGAGGACTTATAAAGACCTATAAAGACCCATTAGACTACATGAAAACGAATAAGAACCAATAAGGACGCATAAGGACCCGTAAAGACGCATAAGGACCCATAAAGAAACATAAGGATGAACAAGGACGCGTAAGGACCTATAAGGACCCATAAAGACCGATATGGACGCACAAGGACTTATAAGGACCCATAAAGTCTCATTAAAAACCAAAAGGGACGAATAAGGACCTATAAGGACCCATAAGGACCCATTAGAATTCTTAACAACGAATAAGGATTTATAAGGACCCAAAAGGACCATTTAGAATCCATAAAAACGCAAAAGGAACTGTAAGGACCAATAAGGACACATATCTACCTATTAAAATCCATAAGCACCTAAAACAACCCGTAAGGACCCATCAGGACGCATAAAAACCATTAAGGACCCATAAGATCCCAAATAAATCTATAAGAACGCATAAGGACTTATAAGGACCCATCAGGACCCATTAGAATCCATAAGGACGAATTAGGACATCTAGGGACCAAAAAAACCCATTTAAAATCAATAAGAACGCAAAGGGAACTGTAAGGACCAATAAGGACCCATATCGACCTATTAGAATCCATAATCACCTAAAATGATTCATAAGGACCCATCAAGACGCATAAAAACCAATAGGGACCCATAAGGACCCATTAGAATCCATAAAAACGCTTAAAGATCTATAAGGACTCATTAGGACCTTTAAGGACGCATAAAAACGCATAAGGACCTAAAAGGACTTATAAGGACGCATTATGACAATTAAGGTCACATAAGGACCCAAAGCGACGCATAAAGACCTATAAGGACCCATAAGGAAACATTAGGACGCATAAGGACTGATAAAGACCCATTAGGACCCATAGGGACTCATAAGGACCCTCAAAAACTCATTAGGACCCATTAGAACCTATAAGGACGCATAAGAACCTTTAAAGACCCATAAGGACCCATTAGAATTCATAAGGACGAATAAGGACCTTTGAGGGTCTCATAAAAACCCATAAAGATTTATTACGACCCATTAGAACCTATAAGGACGCATAAGAATCTTTAAGGATCCACAAGGACCCATTAGAGTCCATAAGGACGAATAAGGACCCATAAGGACCCATTAAAATCCGTAAAAACAAATAAGGTCCTACAAGGACATATAAGGACGAATTAAAAACCAAAAGGACGCAAAAGAAACTTCAAAGACCCACAAGGACCCATTAAAATCTGTAAAGACGCATAAGCACCCACAAAGACACATAAGGAACCATAAGGACGCATAAGGACATATAAGGACCCATTAGAATCCGTAAAAATGAATAAGGACCTACAAGGACATATAAGGACGCATTAGAATTTATAAAGACGCAAAAAGAACTTTAAAGACCCACAAGGACCCATTAGAATCTGTAAAAACGCATAAGCACCCATAAGGACTCATAAGTTTCCATAAGGACGCATAAGGACTTAAAAGGACGCATAAGGACCCATTAAAATCCATATAGCCGAATAAAGATTTATGAAAACTCATTAGGACCCATAAGGATGCATAAAGTCGCATAAGGACCCTTGAGGATTCATAAGGACGGATAAGGAACTATAAAGATCCATAAGGACCCATTAGGACGATTAAGGACCCATAAGGACTTATGAAAACCCACTTAAATCCACAAGGACGCAAAAAGACCCATAAAAACCCATTAGGATCCATAAGGACACATTGGAATCCATAGGGACGATTAAGGACCTATAAGGACCCATAACTACCCATTAGAGTCAGCAAGGACGCATAAGGACCCATAAGGACCCTTACGGACCCATTAGAAACCATAATGACGCATGATGACTTATAAGGACCCATAAGGACCCAGTAGAATCATATGGACGAACAAAGACCTATGAGGTCCCATAATGACTCATTAGAATCCGTAAGGGCGCATAAGGACCTATAAAAGTCCATAAGGACCCTTAAAAACGCATAGAGTTCTGTAAGGACCCATAAGGACCCATTAGAATCCATAAGGACGATTAAAGACTTATGAAGACAGATGAGGACGCATAAAAACACCATAAAAACTCATAGGGACTCCTAACCACCCATATAGACCCTTAGGAACACCTTAGAATCCATAAGAAAGCGTAAGGACCCATTAGAATCCATAAGGATCCATAAGAACCTGTAAGGACTCTTAAGGACCCATTAGAATCCATAAGGACGAATAAGGAACTATATAGACCCAAAAAGACCAAATAAAAGACATAAAAATGCAAAAGGAACTATAAGCATTCATAAGGACCCATAATGACGCATGAGGACCTATAAAAACCCATAAGAACCCATAAAAATTCGTAAAAACGAATAAGGATATTCAAGGACCCATAAAGACCCATTAGAATCCATAAAAATGATCAAGGACCTATAAGGACCCATAAGCACTCATTACAGTCCATATAGACGCATAAGGACCCATAAGCAACAATAAGGCTGCATATAGACTTATAAAGACACTTTAGGACCCGTTAGAATCCACAACGACAAATAAGGATCTATAAGGACTCATAAGGACTCATTACAATCCATAAGGACGCATTAGGACCTATAACGACCCATAAGGACAAACAAGGACGCATATATAAGGGCGAATAAGGACCCGAAAAAACCTATTAAAATCCATAATGGCGCACAAAGACCTAAATGGACCCATAAAAACCCATTGGAATCCATCACATTGACTAAAAACATATCTTGACCCATAGGGACCCATTAGAATCTATAAGGACGAACAAGGACATACAAAGACCCATTAGGACCCATAAGGACGCATAAAAACGCATAAGGAACCATCAGGATTCATAAGGACGAATAAGGACCAATAAGGACCCATATGGACCCATTAGAATCCACAGGATTCTAAAATAAATTATATGGACCCATCAGGACGCATAAGGACCATTAAGGACACATAAGGACCCATAAGAATCCATAACGACGCATAAAGACCTATTAGAACCCATTAGGATCCATAAGGATGCATAAGGACGTAAAGGGACCATTAAGGACACATAAGAACGCATCAGGACTTTTAACAACACATAAGGATGCATAAGAACTTATAAGGACCGATAAAGACCCATAAGGACGCATAAAAACATGTAAAGACCTATATAGACACATTAGAATCCATGAGGACGAATAAAGACTTATAAGTACCTAAAACTACCCATTGAAATTCATAAAGACGCAAAAAGAAATATAAGAACCCATAAGAACCCATTAAAGTCTATAAGGATGTATAAGGACTTATAAGGACCCATAAGGATGCATCAGGACCTATAAGGACACATTAGGACCCATTAGAATTTATAACCATGCATAAGGACCAATGAAGACCCAGTAGGACTTATAACGACTCATAAAAACGCATAAGGAATTATAAGGACCCATAAGGATCCATTAAAATCCGTTAGGACGAATAAGGACCTTCAAGGATTCTTTAGGACCGATAAAGAAGCATAAGCTGCATAAGGACCCACAAAAACTCATAAGGAAAAGTAAGGAGCAATAAAGAACGATAAGGACACGTAAAGACGCTTAAGGACCAATGAGGACCCAGAAGGACCCATAAGAACACATTAGAACCGATAAAGACCTATAAAGACCCATTAGGACCCACAAGGACGCATAAGAAGCTATAAGGTTGCATAAGGACGCATAATTACCCATAAGGACACCTAAGGACTCATAAGGGCGCTTTAAAACGCATAAGGACCTATAAAGACCTATAAGGACACATAGGGACGCAAAAGGACACACAAGGACATATGAGGACGCTTAAAGACCTATAAGAACTCTTAAAAACCCATAGGGACTCATAAGGACCCATGAAAACACATAAGGACCAATTAGAATCCACAAGGACGAATAAAGACCGATAAGGACTCACTGGAATCCATATAGACACATAGGGGACCCACAAGGACCCATTAGGACCCATAAGGACGCAATAGGTTCTATAAAGACTTATTAGGACCCATTCGGACCTATTAGAATCCATAGAGACTACTAAGGACCTATACGAACCCATAAGGACCCATTAGAATCCATAAGGATGAATCAGCACCTATAAAGACCCATAAGGACAAATAAGGACGCATAAGGACGCATAAGGACCCATAAGAACCCATTAAAGCCTTTATGGGTCCTTATGAGTCCCTATGGGTCTTTATCGGTTTTTATAGGTCGTTATGTGTCCTTATGTGTTGTTATGGGTCTTTATTGGTTTTTATGCGTCTTTATGTGTCCTTATGGGTCGTTATAGGATTTTGTGCATCTTTATGGGTCCTTATGGGTCCTTACTTGTCCTTATGCGTCTTTATGGGTCCTTATAGGTCCTTATGCATCCTTATGCCTCAATATAGGTCCTAATGAGTCTATATAAGTATTTATGAGTTTTTATGGAATCTAATGGGTCCTTGTGGGTCTGTGTTGGTACTGTTATAGATTGAAGGCTGTGTCCTAAGCGGAATGCCTAGGTCTTCACTGTCTGGTCTTGCGTTTAAGAGGCAAACAAAGGAGATTCCAAAAACAAACTTCTATTAATAAAAAGGCAAATAAAAAAGACCAGACTAGCAAAAATTTATCGAAGATTACCAGGCTGGGCGGAAAATACTTTAAACTGAAAGAGCGAATTTAACAACATAAAATAAAAAACCTCTTGACGCTACTGTCCAAAAATAAAACTGATTTAACTACTGTGCTAGAATTAAAACGTTGCTACAAAAACGTGATCAGCAAACGGCAAAACGGCGCGTCTTTCAGGCAACTTTGCAGAGTTTGTACCGAGCGAATAATGAAAGATGTGCAACACAAAGTAATATGCAAATAAGGTAAATGGACGTGTTAACGACAGAACATAAAAACCTAGGTTCGAATCCAACTATAAACGATCGTGTTTTAACAAATACTTATTCGTTCTTAGAAGTCCTCATGGGTCCTTATGCGTTTTTATGCATCCTCCTGGGTCCTAATGGGTCTTTATAGATCCTTATTCGTCCTTATGGATTCTAATGGGTCCTTATGGGTCCTTATATGTCCTTTGCGTCCTTATAGGTCCTTATATGTCCTTATTGGTCCTTATGCGTTCCTTTGTGTCTATATGGGTCCTTATGCGTCGTTATGAGTCCGTATGGTTCCTTTTGGGTCCTTATGTGTCCTTACCGGTCCTTATAGATCCTTAATCGTCTTTATTGATTCTAATGGGTCGTAATGTGTTCTTATAGGTGCTGATGCGTCTTTATGGGTCATAATTGTTTGTTATGGGTCCTTAAGCGTGTATATGGATTCTAATGGGTCCTTATGTCTCCTTATCAGTCCTCATTTGTCATTATGGTTTCTAATGTGTCCTTAAGGGTCCTTGTAGTTCCTAATGCGTCTATATGGATTTCAAAGGGTCGTTATGGATCTTTATGAGTTCCTATGAGTTGTTATGGGTCCTTAGCGTCTTTATGCGTCCTTATGGATTTTTATGGGTGCATATTAGTCCTTATGCGTCTTTATGTGTCCTTAAGGGTCCTTATAGGTCCTTATGCATCTTTACGTGTCGTTATATGTCCTTATTGGTCCTTTTGCGTCTTTATGGGTGATTATAGATCCTTATGCGTCCTTATGCGTCCTTATGTGTCCTAATGAGTCCTTATAGGTCTTGGTGCGTCCTTATGGTTTTTAATGGGTCCTTAGGTGTCCTTAGTGGTCCATATGCGTCATTATAGGTCCTTATGGGTCCTAATAGGCTCTTATGCGTTCTTATTGGTTTTTGTGGGTCCTTATGGGTCATTATCCGTTCTTATGAGTCTTTATGGGTCTTTATGCGTCCTAATGCTTTTTTATGGGTTCCAATGGATCCTTATAAGTCCATATTCGTCCATATGGATTATAATAGGTCGTTATGGGTTTATATACGTCCATATGCGTTTTTATGGGTCCTTATGGGTTCTAATCGGTCCTTAGATGTTCATATGCGTCCTTATGGATTCTAATAGGTCCTTATGGGTCTTTATAGTTCTTTTTGAGTCCTTATGGATTCTAATTGGTGTTTTTGGGTCCGTATAGGGGCTTTCTTGTCTTTGTGGATTCTAATGTGTCCTTTTGGGTCCTGGAAAGTACTTATGCGTCCTTATCGGTGTATATGTTTCCTTAAAGGTCCTTACGCGTCCTTATGTGTCTTTATTGGTCCTTATAAGTCCTTATGCTTCCTTATGGGCTTTTATGTGTTCTTATGGGTCATTTTGCGTCCTTATAGGTTCTAATGGGTCCTTGGGGGGTTTAGAGTTCCTTTTGCGTCCTTATGGATTGCAATGGGTCGTTATGGTTCCTTATAGGTCCTTATTCGTCCTTATAGATTATAAAGTGTCTTAATGGGTCTGTATGCGACCTTATGGTCCTTATTAGTCCTCATGCGTCATTCAATGTCCTAATGTGTCCTTATAGGTCCATATGCGTCCTTATGATTTCTAATGGGTCATTATGTATCCTTATATGCCTTATGCGTCCTTGTGGGTCCTTGTGGGTCGTTATTGGTGTTTATGCGTCCTTAAAGCTTCTAATGGGTCCTTGTGGGTCTTGAAAGTTCTTTTTGCGTCTTTATGGATTTTAATGGGTCCTTATGGGTCCTTATTGTTCCTCATGCGTTCTTATGGATTCTACTGGGTCATTATGGGTCCATATACTGTAAGTCCTTTTGTCGTCTTTACGGATTCTAATGTGTCCTTATGGGTCCTTATAGACTCTTTTACATCCGTATGGAATCTAATGGGTCCTTAAGGGTCCTTATAGGTCCTCATTCGTCATTATGAGTTTTTGGGGTCCTTCTTGTTGTTTCTGCGTTTTTAGGGATTCTAATTGGCTTTTATGGGTCCTTATAAGTCCTTATTCGTCCTTATGGTTTATAACGGGACCTTATGGGTCCTTATAAGTCCTTATGCGTCCTTAAGTGTCGTTATGGGTTATTACAGGTCATTATGCGTCCTTATGGATTGTAATGGGTCCTTATGGTTACTTATAAAACCTTATGCGTCTTTAATGTTCCGTATGGGTCCCAATAGGTCCTTATGTGACCTTATGAATTCTAGTGGGTCCTTATGAGTCCGTATAGGTCCTTATTTGTCCTGATGGATTCTAAAGTGTTTTTATGGGTCGTTATAGGTTTTATGCGATTTTATCTGTCGTTATTGGTCCTTATAGTTCCTTATGGGTCCATATGGATCCTTATAAGTCCTTATGCGTCCATAAGGATTCTAAGGGGTTCATGCGTTCTTATGGGTTCTTATTTGTTGTGATGCGTCCTTATGGATTCTAATGGGTCCTTTTGCGTCCTTATAGGTCTTTGTGCGTCCTTGTGGTTTTTAGTTGGTTTTTATGTGTGCTTCTGGGTTCTTATGAGTCCTGGTGTATCATTATGGGTCCTTATAGGTCTTTTGGCGTTCTCATAGATTCCAATGGGTCGTTATGTGTCCTTATAGGTCCTTATGCGTCCTTATTAATTGTAATCTGTCATTATGAGTGCTTATGGGTCATTATAGTTCTTTATGCGTCCTTGAGGATTCTAATGGTTGCTATTGGTCCGTATAGTTTCTAATGTATTGTAATGTGTCGTTATGGTTCCTTATGTATTGGAATGTGTCGTTATGGGTCCTAATATGTTTTTATGCGTCCTTACGAGTCCTTCTGGGTCCTTATAAGTTCTTATGCTTCTCTATGAAATCTAATGAGTCCTAAAGGGTACTTACAGGTTTTTATTTGTCGTTATTGATTGTAATGGGTCTTAGTGGGTCTTTATAGGTCTTTATGCGCCCGTATGCATTCTAATTGGTCCATATGGATCTTTTTTGGTGCTTATGCGTCCTTATGCATCGTTATGGGTCCTTATGGGTCCTTATGCGTTCTTATGCGTTCTCATGGTTCCTAATGAGTCCTTATAAGTCCTAATGCGTACTTATGGATTTTAATGGGTCTTTATGGATCTTTATAGATCTTTATGCAACTTTATAGGTCCTTATATGTCTTTATAGTTTTTTTTGCGTCAATATATCATCTAATCGGTATTTATAGGTCCTTATGCGTCTTTTCGGGTCGTTATGGGTCCTAATTAATTCTTAAGGGTCCTTCTGGGTCTTTCTGCGTCCTTATGGGTCCTTATCGGTCCGTTTGCGTTTTTATGGGTGGGTCTTTCTGGTCCTTATAGGTTTTTATGCGTCCTTGTCGGTCCTCATGGGTCCTTATAGATCCTTGTGCGTTCTTATGATCCTTATGGGTCCGTACAAGTCCATATTCGACCTTATGGGTCCGTATTGGTCTTTATAGTTGTTTCTACGTCCGTATAAATTTTGATGTGTTCTTATCGGCTTTATAGGTCCTTCTTCGTCCTTATGGATTCTAATGGGTCTTTATGGGTCCTTTTAGGTTCATTTGGGGCCTCATAACGACGCCTAAGGACTTATAAAGACCCACTAGGATTTATAAAGACGCATAAGGACTCATAGGGACCAACAAAAACCCACAAAGACAGATAATGACCAATAAGGACACATAATGACCCACAAGAACGCATAAGGTCCTATAAGGACCCATTGGAATCCATAAGGACGAACAAAAATCTATAAGGACCCATTAGAATCCATAAAAACATAAAAGATACTATAAAAAGCCATAAGGACCCATATGGACGCATAAGAACCAATAAGGACCCATAAAAACCCATAGAGACGCGTAAAGACTTAGAAAAGACACATAACTACCGATACGAACGCATAATGACTTATAAGGTCCTATAAGGTCCCATTAGAATCCATAAGGACTTCTGAGGACCGATAGGGACCCAATAGAATCCATAAAGACGCTTAAGGAGCTATGATGACCCATGTCGGCCCATTAGAATCTATCAGGACTTATAAGGACTTATAAGGACCCATAAGGACCCATTAGAATCCGAAGGGACACATAAGGACCTATACAGACCCATAAGAACCATTAAAGACGCATACGGAACTATAATTACCCATCAGGTTCCATTAGAATCCATAAGGACGCATATGGACCTGCAAGGACCTATAAGGACCCATAAGGACGCATCAGGACATATAAGGACCCATAAGAACACATAAGGACGCGTAAGGACCTATCAGGATCCACAAAGACCAATTAGGACGCATGAGGACTTACAAGGACCCATTAGATTCCATAAGGACGCAAAGGGGAATTACAAGGACCCATAAGGACACATTAGAATCCATATGGACGAATAAGGACTTATAAGGACCCGTATGGACCCATTAGAATCCGTGAGGACAAATAGGTACATATAGGGACACATAAGGACCCATTAAAATCCATGAGGGCGCAAATGTAACTATAAGGACCCACAAGGATCCATAGAATCTATAGGGATGAATAAGGATTTATAAGGACGCATAAGGACCCATAAGGACGCATAAGGACCAATAAAGACCTTTGACACATTGACTGCTTTGTCAGTCCTATATTCCTGACAGTAGCGTAGCTGTTACGGCCACGTCAGTCATAAATGCCTGACTTCGAAAATTTCATTCTTGATCACGTCAGTAACTAATGCCTGACGCTACGGGCAAATCCAATGGGTAGTTTAAAGCGTGGCTTTTTGCGAACATTCTACTATGCTTGGTTCTAAAAAATAAGCAAAAAATTTTTTGGACTTTTTTGAAAAAAAAATTTTTTTCACTGAGACAATCATTTTCTGATTTTTTTTCTAATAACAGTCAAAGAAGCAAAGCGAAAAAACTGAAAACAGTAACCAATTGTTTAAAATACTTTCAAGATAGCATTGAGCACCAAATCGATACATAGGGGACACGCTTGTGGTTAACCAGTACATCTGTCACAGTAAGTGTTTGTATGTTTGACA
This sequence comes from Trididemnum nubilum, assembly GCA_963965965.1. Lineage (NCBI taxonomy): Eukaryota > Metazoa > Chordata > Ascidiacea > Aplousobranchia > Didemnidae > Trididemnum > Trididemnum nubilum. Next base: position 13,380 of record OZ014489.1, on the reverse strand, counting down.
GTTTTTCGAGCCACTGCGCGACCTTTCTCGTCTTTGAAATTCTTGTCGCAAGAATTACAATATTGTCTTGGTTTTCTAGCAGCGTTGACTCACGTTATGAGGTGATGTGTTGCACTCAGTCTCATAGAAGAAGATCTCAGGAGCTAGCTGATATTGCTACTTAGCTTCAACAAAGAATCATTCAATTCTTCTTTGAAACTACGAATTTTTATTGTTTTCTGAGATGCTTTCCTACACAAAATTCAAGCGTTTGCTACAGCGACTGCTAAAAGAATTTCAACGGTAAGCTCGATATACCGTCTTAATCCTTTTCTTAGAGACATTGCATAAGATGCCATTTGGTCAGACTTATCTATATCGAATTTGCTTTTGTTGTAGGCCAAACTCGCTATGGGCTTTTCTGTTGCTCTTCGACGGCTTTATTGCCTAGCACTTAAGTATTGTCAGCTGGTAATGCTTGCATGCTGTGACTTGAAGACGGTTGCGCAGATGTAGATAGCTGTGCTGTGGTTGTGGTTGGCTGTGCAGATGTAGATGGCTCCTGGGCTGAATCCTGTGAAGATGTTTACGGTTGTGATGATGTGAATGGTAGTGTGGGTGTAGATTGATGTGAATGTGTTGAACGTACTGGTGCCATAATGAATGCATGCTTGGTTGAGAGAATTCCAACTTCTCGTGTATCTCTTCATTTCAGTACAACAATACCATCTTGTCATTCTTTGGCAATCATCTCGCCGCACCTAAGCTTAACCTCAAGATCATCTTTTGGGACATCTTTTTCTTGATCAGCATATTTATTTGTTTCACAAACAATGTGATCAATCATCTTGTCATCAACCAACAAGCGAAAAGCATCTATTGAAGAATAATTTGGAGGAATGGAAGTTTTCGTAACTAAGTTTAACTGAGAATGATCTTAATTTGCAGTTGCACAGTTCTGACAATGATAAAAGCGAGTGTAGTGATTTTAGAGATTTAGTGATTTAGATGACTCTTTAGTAGATGGTGATTCGCAGCTGCATTTAATTTCTGATGAGGATTCGAGTTATGATGAAGAGCAAAACGATGGAGAGTCATCGACAGATGTTCTACATGACCTTGAGCTGGAATAAGATGGAGAGGAGTCTGATAATGATAAACTTTGATAATGATAAAAGAAAGTATAAATTCTTGTCTTTGCTCAGGTATATGTAAGAGCCTTTTTTCCTTGGAATTTTGTGACTTCAAAGAATCGAAGAAAAGCGTTTAACCAGAAATCAGTGTATACTGAATCAACGACAATAAACTATGCTAGTTTCTAAATTGATTAACCGTATAATGACTTTATAAGACAGTATAGTGCATTGTGAGCAACGCATGGTGCCGCATCAGTCATAAATGACTGACGTAAAATTTCATTCGTGGCCACGTCAGTCATACTTAAGTGACAAAAAAAAATTAAAATAATAAACTAAAAACGTCTCCCAATAAACCCTAGTTGCGCTAAAACGTAATTGTGAGGTAATACTAGCTTTAACTACCACTTTTTAACATTTGGCCCTGGGGTAAATTTTTCTAAAATATGCGTGGCAGTCAATGTGTTAAGGACCCATTAGAATCCATAAAGGCGCATAAGGACCCACAAAAACCCATAAGGACCCATAAGGATGCATGAGGACTAAAATGGACCCATGAAGCCTCATAAGGACGGATAAGGGCCTATAATGACCCATTGGATATCATAGAAACGAATAAGGACCTATAAGGACCCATAAGGATCCATTAGAATCCATAAAAACCCAAAAGGAACTATAAAAAACCATAAAAATCTATAAGAACGCATAAGGACTTATATAGACCCATAAACACCAACAAGGACGCGTAGGGTCCTATACAGACCCATAACTTACGATAAAGACGCATAGTGACTTATAAGGCCCCATAATATCCCATTAAAATCCATAAGGACGAATGAGGAGCTATGAGGACCCATAAAGACCCATTAAAAACCATAAGAACGATAAAGGATTTAAAAGGACCCATGCGGACCCAATAAAATCTGAAAGGACAAATTAGGACTTATAAGGACCCATGCGCACCCATTAGAATCCATTAGGACGCAAAGGGAACTATAAGGACCCATAAAAAACCATTAGAATTTGTAAAGACGAAAAAGAACCTACAAGGACCCATAAGGACCCATTAGAATCCACAGGGACGCAAAAGGAACTTTAAAACCCCCAAGGACACATTAGAAACTGTAAGGACGCATAAGAACTCATAAGGAACTATAAAGACCCATAAAAACGCATAAGGACCTATAAGGACACATAAGGACCGATTAGAATCCATAAGGACACAAAAGGTCCTATAAAAACCCATAAAAACCAATAGGGACGCATAAGGAACTATCATTACCAATCAGGGTCCATTAGAATCAATAAGGGCAGATAAGGTCCTATAGGGACCCACAAGAACCAATAAGGACGCATAAGAAACTATACAGTAATTACCCATCAGGATCCATTACAATCCATAAACACGCATAATGACTTGTAAGGACCCAAAATAACCCATAAAGACGCTTAGGGACATATAAGGACCCATAAGGACACATAAGGACGCGTAAGGACCTATCAGGATCCATAAAAACTGATAAGAAGGTATAGGACTTATACCGACACATAAGGTCCCATTAGAATCCATAAGGACGCATGAGGACCTACAAAGACCCATGAGAACTCACAATTCATATGGACGAATAAGGACAAATAAATACCCATAAGGACACATAAAAAGCCATAATAACCCAAAAGGAACTATAAAAAAACATAAAAACCCATAAGGACGCATAAAGACTTATAAGGACCCATAAAGACCCACAAGGATGGGTAAGGACCTATAAAGATCCCTAACTACCGATAACAACACATAGAGACTTCTAAGGTCGTATAAGGTCCCATTAGAATCCATTAAGACTTATAAGGACCCACAAGAACGCATTAGAATCCATAAGGACGAATAAGGAGCTATAAGAACCCATATAGACCCATAAGAATCCATGAGGACGAATAAGGATTTATAACGACCCATGGGGACCATTAGATTCTGTAAGGACGAACAAAGACCTATAAAGACCCACAAGGACCCATTTTAATCCATTAGGACGCAAAAAGAACTATAAAAACCCATAAGGACCCATTAGAGTCTATAAAGACGCATAAGTCCTATAAGGACACACAAAGACCCAATAGAATTCATAAGGACGCATAAAGACCTATAAGGTCCGTTTAAGACCTATACGGACGCATAAAGACGAATAAGGACCTATAAGGACCCATAAGAATGAACAAGGACAATTAAGGACTCATAATGACCCATACAAACGCATAAGCCCCATAAGGACTCGTAAAGACGGATAAAGACGAATAAGGACCCATAAGGACCAATAAGGACACATTAGGACCCATTAGAATCCATTAAGACGCATAAAAACTTATAAGGACACATTAGGACCTATAATGACGCATGAGGATCAATAAAGGACCATAAGTTCGCATACCGACCAATCAGGACACATAAAGACACATAAGAACGCATAAGGACTTATAAGGACCCATAAGGACCGATTTAAATCCATAATAATAACAGAAGTTTATTTGTCGCCACTCGCGTCAAAAAACAAACAAAAAACAAAGTCAAGGATTTGACAAGCAAATTAGGTACACGAATGGAAACTGGGAGGCTGCGAAGGGACCTTCTCGGTCTTCGAGTCGAGCAGCCACCCGGATTGCCTTTTAACGGTTTAATATAGAACAGAAGATTAGAAGGTCTTAACCAGGTTAAAAGCTGACCAGTTAACCGCAAATGTTCAAGATAAAATCAATTTATTTCTTTGAGATAAGCTTGCATTAAATGTGATTTCAATTTAATTTTAAAGCGTGAATTGGGTAGATTTTGAATTTCAACTGGAATTGAGTTCCAAACTTTTACACCTTGATATTTGATACTTCGCTGAATCCTGTTACTTTTATAGCAAGGTATATATAAATTGTTGGGGTTAGAAGAAGATCTTGTTGTACGAGTGTTGACTTGACCTACCTTTGCGAAAAAATTAGAGAAGGATTGTGGAAGGGTATTATGCATAAATCTATGTACGAATTTGGCAATTTCAAGCTTATATAAGTCGGGGAGTTTTAAAATGTTCAGTTTTGAATAGTATGGAGTAGCCCTATCGAGGTAATTTCCTCCACCGATTAGTTTAACCGCTTTATTTTGTAATATGTTAAGTTTTTCTATGTAAGAAGGGAAAGTTGAACCCCAGGCAACTAGTCCGTAAATCAAATAAGGATGAACCATAGCATAATATAATTTTAGAAGCGCATTTTGAGGTAATACTGGTTTTAGTTTAAACAATATAGCTAAGGACCTAGACAATTTATTTTCAATAACTTCAATGTGCTTACGAAAGTTCAGGTTCAAGTCAAGATTGATTCCTAGATATTTAACACTATTTTCAGCCCTAATAACGATTCCATCAAGTTTAATAAAAAGTCAGTTACATTTTTGTTCGATTTTGGAGAAATTGCAAGAATGTGACATTTTTGTGGATTGATGGTCAATTTGTTAGAGTTACACCATTTATTTAAACAGGAGGTCTGAGAGTTTAAATCATTTTGTTGGGTCAAGAGGTTTGAATTTTTTAACATAAGGCAGGTGTCGTCGGCAAAAAGTGTTGTAGAACCCAGGACAGCATTAGGTAAGTCGTTTATATAAATCAAGAAAAGTAAAGGACCAAGCGTTGAACCTTGAGGTACGCCGAAGCTATTATGCTGTAAATCTGAATTGACACCATTAATTGAAACAAATTGTTTTCTTTCCGGGAACGATTTTATTAGTTGAAGACTTGGACCACGGATACCATAATGCTGTAGTTTAGCAAGAAGAATTTGGTGACAGACTGTATCAAATGCTTTCGTTAAATCAAGAAACAGTATTCCCGTATAATTGTTTGCATTGATATTGTCGTAAGTGGCCGTTAAAAGTTCTAAGATTGCATGAATAGTAGAAATATTTTTTTGAAACCCATATTGTTGTGGGGCTAGGACATTATTTTTTGATAAGAAAGAAAAAACTCGTTTATATATCATTTTTTCAATTACTTTTGATATGCAAGTCAAAATTGAGATCGGCCTAAAGTTGCTTGGATTATCTTTTTTCCCTTTTTTGTGAATGGGAATAACTTTAGCAATTTTGCAGTTATCAGGAAAAATTCCATTTAAAAAATCATAATCAATTAAAAAGCATAGGTAAGGAGCAATGATGGGTGCAGCCACTTTCAGAAAATAAGCAGGAATGTTGTCATAACCTACAGCTTTGTTCGCATTGAGGGAACCAATGCAGGTAATAATTTCATTAACTGTTGGAGGTTCAAAAAAAATAGAATTTGGAACACGATGTCTTAAATATAACGAGTAGTCTACTGTTTGAAACAAAGAAACTTTTTTAGCTAAATCTTCCCCAACAGAGCAGAAGAAATTATTGAATTGATCAAAATATATAATATATAAATAATAAAGATATATAAAGATATATATAAGGATATATAAAGACCTAAGGATAACCTAAGGACCTATATATAAAGACCTAAGGACCTATATATAAAGACCTACGGACCTATATATAAAGATATATAAAGACCTAAGAACCTATATATAAAGATATACATAAGGATATATAAAGACCTATAAGGACCCATCAGGACCCGATTGAATTCATCAGGACGAATAAGGACCTATCACGACCTAAAAGCACCTATTAGAATCCATAACGACACATAATGACCTATAGGGACCCATAAGGAACAATACGGACACATAAGGACCTATAAGTATACATAAAAACCCAATAGAATCTTTAAGAAAACAAACATAAGGTCCTATAAGACCCATAAGGACACATAAGGATGCGTAAGGACCCATAGAGACACACAAGAACTCAAAAGGATGGATAAGGACCAATAAGGACCCATTAGAATCTATAAGGACGCATAAAGACTTATACGGACCCATTAGGACCCATAAGGACGTTTAAGGACGCATAAGGTGACATAAAGATCTATAAGGAACCATAAGGACACATAAGAACGCTTAAGGACCAATTAAGACCCATAAAAACACATAAGGACGCATAAATACTTATAAGGACCCATAAAGACCCATAAACACCCATAAGGACCCATTAGATTCCATAAGGACGCATTAGCAACCATATAAACCCATAGGGACCCACTAGAATCCATAAGGACAAATAAGGACCGGAAAGAAACCATAAGGACACATTAGAGTCCATATAAACGCATAAGGACCCATAAGGGCCAATTAGGACCCTTAAAGACGCATAAGGACCTAAAAGGACCCATTAGGACCCATTAGAATCCATACGGAAGCATAACGATATATAAGGACCCATTAGAACCCATAAAGACCTTTCAGGACCTATAAGAACTTATAGGGACCAATAAGGATGCATAAAAACCCATAAAGACCCATGAGTACCCATTAAACTCTATAAAGACGCTTAAGCACCAATGAAGACCCATAAGGACCCATAATAACCCCTAAGGACACATAAGGACGCCTAGGTATCCTTTATGGGTCCTTATAGGTCCTCACGTGTCATTGTGAGTCTTTATGGTTCTCACAGTTTTTTTCTTTATGGATCCTTATTTTTCTTTATGGATTGTAATGTGTCCTTATGGGTCCTTATAAGTCCTCATGCAAATTTATGTATTCTAATGAGACCTTATGTGTCCTTATAAGTCCTTATGCGTCCTTATCGGTCCTTATAGGTCCTTATAGGTCCTTACGCGTCTTTATGGGTTCTAATGGGTCCTTATGGGTCCTCAGTCGTCCTTGAGGTATCTAATGGGTTCATATGGGTCCTCAGTCGTCCTTGAGGTATCTAATGGGTCCTTATATGTCTCTATGCGTCCTTATGGGATTATGCGTCCTTATTGGTCTATATGCGTCCTTATGTGTCCATATGGGGTTTTTATGCATCCATATGCGTCCTTATGGTCCTTATTGGTCTATATGCATCCTAATTGTTCCTTATGGGTTCTTACACGTCGTTATGGGTCCTAATGGATCCTGATAAGTCTTTATGCGTTCTTATGGATCCTTATAAGTTCGTATATGTCCATATGTGTCTATTTGGACTCAAATGGGTCGTTATTGGTCCTTGTCGGTCCTTGTTCGTCCTTATGGATTCTAAAAGGTCCTTAAAGTTCTTTATGCGTCCTTATTGGTTTTTATGGGTCCTTATTGGTCTTTATGCGTCCTTATGTGTCCTTATATGTGCTTATGCGTCCTTATGGTCCTTATGTGTTAGTATTGGTCCTTATGCGTCCTTAAGGGTCGTAATAGGTCCTTATAAGTCTTTATGCATCTTTATGGATTCTAATTGGTCCCTATGTGCCTTTATTGATTATTATTGGTCTTTATGGGTCTTTATTCGTTTTTATCCGTCTCTGTGAGTCCTTATGAGTCCTTAAGCGTTTTTATGCTTCCTAATGGATCTTAACGAGTTCTTATAAGTCCTTATTCGTCCTTATGGAGTCTAAAGTGTTTTTTTTGGTCCATACATATGTCCTTATCCGTCCTTGTGGGTCGGTATGCGTCGTAATTGTTCCCTAAAGTTTTTTTTGCGACCTTACGGATTCTAATAGTTTCTTATGTGTCCGTATAGGTGCTTATGCGTTTTTATGTGTCCTTATGGGTTCTTACAAGTCCTAATGCGTTGTTATACACTCCAGTGGGTCCTTATGTGTTCTTATAGTTCTATTGGCGTCCTAATGGATTCTAATCGGTCCTTATGGGTCCTTATAATTCCTTAGTCGCGTTCGCGTCCAAATGGATTCAATTTGGTCCTCATGGTTCCTTATTAGTCCTTAATCATTTTAATGGATTCTAATGGGTCTGTATGGTTGCTTATAGCTCCTTATTCGTCTTTATGGATTCTAATGGGTCCTTATGGGTCCTTATTGGTCCTTATCCGTCTTTGTGGGTCTTTATTGGCTCTTATGCGTCTTTATGCGTCCTTATAATTCCTAGTGAGTCCTTATAAGTCCTTGTGCGGCCCTATGGCTTGCAATGGGTCCTTATGGGTCCTTATTGGTCCTTATTCGTCTTTATGGATACTTATGGGTCCTTATAGGTCCTTATGCGTTTATAGGGTGCTTATGGGTCCTTATAGGTCTTTTGTGTCTTTATTGGTGCCTATAGGTCCTTATGCGTTTCCTTCGAGTCCAATAGGTCCTAAAAAGTCCTTACAGAAGTTTTTTAGCGTCCTTATCAGTTCTTATAGGTCCAAATGTGTCTTTATGGTTCCTTATGGGTGCTTATGTGTCCTTATGCGTTCAAATGGAATCTAATGGGTCTTATGCGTCTTTATAGTTCTTTTTACGTCCGAATGGATTATGAGTCTTTTTAGGCCTTAGAGGTCCTTATTCGTCTTTATGGAGTCTAATGGGTCCTTATGGGTCTTTATAAGTTCATTGGGGGCCTTATAGGGACGCATAAGGACCTATAAGCACCCATTAGGACTTATAAAAACGCATACGCACCCATAGGGACCATTAAAGACCCACAAGGACAGATAAGGACCAATAAGCACACATAAGGACCCATAATAACCCACGAGGACCAATAAGGACCCATTAGAATCCATAAGGACGTACAGTATAAGGATCCATTAGAATCCATAGGGTTAGGGTTAGGGTTAAGGTTAAGGTTAGGGTTAAATCGAGGATCAAAATCCTTAAACGGCGACTTTCGTGACGTCATTTTTTCGCAACAACGACGTCATCACCTGCACAGTATGACATCACAATCGGTGTTCAAAAATCTTCTGCATTTTTGAAAAAAATCCGACTCTAGTATTTGTAACACTCGCGTGGTGAATGTAGCACGTCCGGGTAGCGAGTGTAATGTCTCGAGTAGCAAATGCATCCCTTGGGTAGCGAATGTAACAGTCTCGAGTAGCGAATGTATCCCTTGAGTAGCAAATGTAACAGTCTCGAGCAGGGAATGTAGCAGTCTCAAGCAGCGATTGTTACGGTCTCAAGTAGCGAATGTTACGCTCTCAAGGGGCGAATGTTACGCTTTGAAGGGGCTGATGTTACGCTCTAAAGGGGCGAATGTTACGCTCTCAATGGGCGAGTGTTACAGTCTCAAGTGGCAAATATTGCAGTCTCAAGTGGCGCATGTCTCAAGTGGCAAATGCACTACCCATATCTTTAACCCTAACCCATATGGACACATACGGACCCATGAGGACAGATATGGACGCATTGGGACCTGTAAGGACTTACAAAGACCAATAAGGACACACAAAGACGCATTAAGACCTATTAGGACCTATTAGGACCTATAAGAACCCATAAGAACAGATAGGAATGACAAGCACGCATTAGGGCTTATAAGGAGCCATAAGCACACTTAAGGACCCATAGGCACGCATGAGGACTTATAAGGACCTCTAAAGACCCACAAGGACACATAAAAACAAATAAGAACCCGCAGAGACGCAATAAAGCCTATAAGGAAATATAAAGATCCATAAAAACCCATAAGGACGCATTACAACCTATAAAGACCTATAAGGACTTAAAAAATAACACACGAAACAACAAAAACCCATATAGACTCATTAGGACCTATTATAACCTATAAAGACCCATAAAAACAAACAAAGACACAAAAGGATCCATAAAGACGAATTAGGACCAAAATACAACAATAACGACCCATATAGACACATAAGGACACATAACAACCCGTAAGGCCACATTGGGACCTATAAAAACCTATAAATACACATAAGGACACATAAAAATACATAAGGACGCATTAGGACCTGGAAGGACCTATAAAAACCAAAAAGGGCAAACAAAGACCTACAAGGACCCATAAGCACACATTAGGTCCTATAAGAATTAATAGCACCCATAAAGACACATAAGGACGCATTAGGGCCTAAAAGAACTTATAAAGACCCTTAGGACACAAAACGACCCAGAGGAAATCATAAGAACGCATTATGACCTATAAGGACCTATAACGACACATAAAAACACATAGTGACCCAAAAGGTCCCATAATGACGCATTAGGACCTATAAAAACCTTGAACGACCCAAAAAAACACATAAAAACCCATAAGGACGCATTAGGACGTATAAGAACCTATAAAAACTCACATAAACACATAAGAACCCATAAGGACGCATTAAGACCTATGAGGACCTATAAAGACCTTTAAGGACACATAAAGATCCATATAGACGCATTAAGACTTATAGGGACCTACAATGACTCATAAGGACACAAAACGACTCATAAGAACCCATAAGGACGCATTAGGACCTATAAGGACCGACAAGATCCATAAAGACACATAATGACCTATAATAACCCATGGAGACGCGTTAGGAACTATAAGGACTTATAAGGACTTATAAGGACACATAAGGACCCATAAGGACACATTAGAACCTATAAGGATTTCTAAGGACCCATGAGGACACATAAGGACCGAAAAAGATGCAATAAGACTTGGAAGGACCTATAAAAACCAATAAGAACACGAAACGACCCATAAAAATGCGTGAAGAGCTAAAAGAACCTATGAGGACCCACAAGGACTTAAGGACTCAAAAAGACCCATAGGGAAACTATAGGACCTGTTAAGACGTTAAAGGACCCATAATGACAAATAAGGATCCATAAGAACACATTAAGACATAAAAGGACCCAAAGAGAACCATAAAGACACATAAGGACCCAAAAAGACGCAATTAAACCTTTAAGGACCTATAAGGAATTGTAAAGACACATAGGCACCAATAAGGACCCTTAAGGATGCATTAAAACCTATAAGAACCTTTAAGGACATGTAAGGACCCACAATGACCAATAGAGATGCATTAGGACGTATAAAAACCTAAAAAGCACCCATAAAGTCACATAAGCACTTATAATAACCCAAACGGACACATTAGGACCTATAAGGACATATAAGGACCCATATAGAAACATTAGGACCCATAAAGACGCACTAGGACGTATTGGGACCTATAAGGACCTATAAGTGCACATAAGGACACATAAGGACCCATAAGGACACTTTAAGACCTATAAAGACTTATAAGGACACATAAGGACCCATAAGAATGCATTAGGACCTATAAGGACTTATAATGACCCATAATGACACATAAGGACCCATAAAAACCCATCGGACGCATTAGAACTTATAAAAACCTATAAGGACACATAAGGGCCCATAAGAACGCATTAGGACCTATAAGAACCTTTGATGATCCATAAGGACACAAAAGGAGAAATAAGGACCCATAAAGACGCAATAGGACCTATAAGCACCTATAAAGACCCATAAGGACACATAAAGATCCATAAGGATCCAAAAAGACGCAATTGGACCTATAGAGACCTATAAAGACCCTTGAGGTTACATAAGGACCAATAATAACCCATAAGGCTGCATTAAGACCCACAACGACCTAAAAAGATCCATAAAGACACATAAGCACCCATAAAGTCCCATAAGGACGCATTAAAACTTATAAAGACCTATGAAAACCCATAAGGAAACATAAGGACCCATAAAAACCCACAAGGACGCATTAGGATCTATAAGGACCTACAAAAACCAATAGGGCCAAACAAAACCCCATTAGGACCCATAAAGACACATTACGACCTTTAAGAACCTATAAACACCTATAAAGACCTATAAAGACACATAAGTACGCGTTAGGACCTATAAAACATTTAAGGACCCATAAGGACCCATAAAGAGTCATAAAGACGCTTTAACACCTACAACGACATATAAGGACACATAACAAAACATAAGGACCCTTAAGGGCCTATAATGACGCATTAGGACCTATAAAGACCTACTAGGACCCATAAGGACAAATAAGGACGCATTAAGGACTCATTAGGACGCATTAGGAATACATAAACCTATAAGGACTCATAAGGACGCATTAAGACCTACAAAGACATATAAGGACACATTAGGACACATAGAAACCCATAGGAACCCATAAACACGCATTAGGAGCTATACGGACATATCCCGACCCATAAAAACAAATAAGGACCCATAAGGACCTTTGAATGCGAATTAGGAAATATAAGGACGCATTAAGACACATAAGGACCCATTATGACCCATGGGGGGCATTAGGACTTATAAGGTTATAAGGACTTATAAAGACCTTATAAGGACTTATAAAACCCAGAAAGACCCATAAGGACTCATGAGGACGCATTAGAACCTATAAGGACATATAAGGACCTATAAGGACACATAAGAACCGATTGGGACACGGACCTATGAGGACCTATAAGGATCTTTAAAGACACATAAAGACCTAAAAGGACCCATAAAGACACATTACGACCTATAAGGACCAATAAGAACACCTAAGAACCCATAAGGACCCATACAGACACTTAAGGCCTATACAAACTTACAAGGACTCATAAGGACCAATAAGGACCCATATAGACACATTAAGACCAACAAAGATCCATAAAGACCCATAAGGACACATAAAGACCCGTAAGGACGAATTACGACCTATAAGGACCTATAGCAAATTATAAGAACACATAAGGACCATTAAGGACACATTAGGATCTATAAAAACCTATACAAATTCATAAAGACACATAAGGCCCATAAAGACCCATAACACGCATTAGGATTTATAAAGACTTATAAACACCCATAACGCCACATAAGCACCCATAAGAACACATTAGCACCTATAAAGACCTTTATTGACCCATAATAACATATATGGACCCAGAAAAACGCACATGGGCTCATTAGGACCTATAAGTGCACAAAGGAACACATAAGGACCCATAAGGACACATAAGAACACTTTAGAACATATAACTACTTATAAGGACACATGAGGACCGTTATAATCGCATTAGGAATTATAAGGACCTATAAGAACCCATAATGACACATGAGCACCCATAAATACCCATCAAGGAAAAATAAAACTTAAAAAGACCTATAAAGACCCAAGAAAACACATAAGGACCTATAATAACGCATAAGGACCCATTAAGATGCAGAAAGACCTGTAAAAACCAATAAGGACCCATTGGAATCCATAAGGACGCATAAGAACTCATAAGGCCCCATAAAGACGCATAAGGACGTACGAAGACCCATAAAGACCCATAGGAATGCAAAAGGACCTACAAAAAAACATAAACATAAGAAACAATAGAGCTGCATAAGGACCTATAAGGACCCATAAGAACTCATTAGAAACCATTAGAACGCA